>CM055980.1:26427500-26620000 GCA_029531755.1 Holothuria leucospilota
GAATCAATTTAAACTTCCATTATAAATTCCTCAGGGGGTTAACAAATTTGCAATTGTCCTTGAAATGAATGTTGAAAAAACAAAGGCTAACATTAGCCATATTTGGTATGTACTTTTTTCGACTTCACAAATTTGCATATTAGCTCATGTTTATTCATGAAACAAGCGTGAAATAGATGTTGCCCTGTGAGATGGTCAATATTTAATGGTTTTTGGTGAAAATTGCGGCTATTTTCTGAATTTTACATGTTTTTAATATCAAATATCCAACTATGTAATTTTCATGTCACCAGACATTTAAGTATCCTCCAAAGTTTTACATGCATGAAGATCGGAAACTCACAATCCTCAGTCGCATTCGGTTCCTGTCGCAGTTGCCTTATGTTACTCGTGTAAGACTATCATGCGTCCCTAGATGCAAATGCGTGGTACGGCATGCTATGCAACTCTGAAATGTTTCGCGGAAAAATCAGGTTTTGGTATACCAAAAATCTGCATTCGTGTTCACTACAAGTTCTCTTGAAGTATATAGCAATACTGCATTTTTTAGTCTGATTCTTTCTCCGATCACTATATACTTCCTAAACACCGCTACGATTCTCCGACATGGGCACAAAGGTACCAGGATTTGCCCGATAAGGGTGGGAACAACTCACTGGCGGGGAAGGGGAAGCAACCCCAAGCCCCGACAACGGCGACGGTTTGCAGGAGGGTCGGCGAAGCGAAAATCTTTGACGCACCATGCGCGCTGGAAATTTTAGATTTTCAGTAAAAAAAATGAAAATTTTGGGTTTTCATTACAAATCTGAAAGTTCTGCGCTTTTATTGCCGAAAATTTGACAATTTGGGGGATTTTGTTAAAGGGACTTTGAAAGTTTTATGGTTTTATCGAATACTTTTTCCAAAGTCCCCTCGACTCTTTGGCGAAGGGCCGAAGGACGAAAACCAAACGTTCACTCTCGAAGGAGTGCTGCATCCCAAAGGAGCTACGTCCACAAGGGACACTAAGACTTAACGTGACCTACATCTTGACCTTCAGACCTCTACGTCATGGGTCTTTCATGCATGGCCCCCATTCTAGACCTGCTGAAATGAACAGATGCTACACATGATCGTAGCCAAAAGGCCGAGAAGCTATCACCAAATTTCCGAGTCACGGTTTATCGAATAATCTGCCCTCCTTGAGACAAAAACTTGTGCAGTGTCGTAGCGGCTGGTCGCTGTAGGAAATTACACACTTTATCATACCCAGTAAGGCTCCATGTGGAAATAAGAAATTTTCCCAACCGGGACCCCCCCCCCCGTGTCATCCCTGCATGGGCAATTCGGTATCTCGGCAGTTGAAATGCTGGGGCGGTCGTGTAGGCTACTATTTATCTGCAGTATGGAGCTGAAGTTCCAGTTATGACGTCATTGCAGGGTCACGGCCTCAGCGTCGCGACTTTTACCCGCCTCCAACAAGATTGGAGTTGTCCATATGGCAAGCCGTAAGTCGTTTTATTCAGTATTTGATGATATCATTAACAATTAATGATATCTTGTAATAATTAATGATATCACCACTTTAAAACTGAATGAAAACTAAAACGGCTTGCCATACGCCCAAGCTTTCCCGGGACACTTCATGCAGGTTCGATGTGTTCCTGAAACGAGGGAGTTGCTAGTCCGAGTAGCAACTCCCTTCTGAAATATAGAAACTGAAACACACGGCAAATGACCAAATTTACACATCAAAGCCACTTTATCGCATGGAACTGAAGTTGTGAAGTTCTACACATGCAGAAAGGTTAACCTAATAAATACTTCTCAAAAAAATAGCGTGTGTACATTTTAACGCATCAGTGTCATCAAAACTCAACCAAAGTAGAAGTTTAGGACTGCACTGAGAGCTTACAAAATTAATTGTAACTGAAAGAGTATTTTAATTCAAGAAAATAAATTAAATGTTATATTTCAGTACAGAAAGGTCCTCGTGGTATTGGCCCCTGGTGAAGTGCCCCTTTTCCTAGGATATATCTGGGCCTCGCTGCTTAGTTGGCTGATGTTTCTCCTTTGAAAACGATGAGATGTAGGTAGTGATATGTGCTTGAAACTTGTGTGAATAATCAAACCTAGGAGGGTGTCTGAACAGGGAGGCTAGTTGATTGTGTCTTTTTCTTCGTTTGCCTGCGGAGCGGACGTATGGTAAGTTTTCGGTCAGCTCTGTCTGTCCGTCCGTCCGTCCGTCCGTCCATCCATCTGTCTATCTATCCATCTATCCATTCTATATATATATATATATATATATATATATATATATATATATATATATATATATATATATATATATATATTTATATATATATATATATATATATATGTGTGTGTGTGTGTGTATGTGTGTGTATACGATCACAACAAGCACAAATTGTAATAGTCAACGAAAATTGACTATAGTAAGCCTGATTACCATGCATTTAACACGACCAAAGTCAAAAGTCAAAGGAGTTTTAGTGTGTGATTTCTCTCGCTTAAACTCACGTAATGAAGAAGTCTCATTTGACATATCTTGAGCTCGTCAAACAACGTTACAGCCTTAGAGCCTCGAGTGGCTTTTTGAATGTTTTTTTTTTTTTTTTATATCAAAACCAATCAACAGTCTAGAGATAATTTCAAATTAGACTCCATGAATGTAGTGAATTGGATAACATGTCATTGTTCGCAGGTGTTAGGTGTTAGAGTATGTACGTTCAAAAGAGCAGGAAGCCGAAAAGAAAAGCAGCTCTCTGAAAAGAGGTACATATTCGACACCTGCTGAGAAAGTAACTCACAGCTACAAAAACGAATTGTAGCATTGTGTGGCGGAAGTTACCGGGAGCCGCCTACGCAGTGTATTGCTGCGTGTGCTGCGCTGAAATGAGTACCCAACGAGTGTGCTAAGTATAAGAGGGTCTGGCGATATACCGGTATAATCGAAAACAATATACGATATTTATCAGCATATTCATACCCGGACGGTTTGTTCCTCACTATGGTACTGCAGGGACCACGGAGTCAATTTTTAATGGGGGGGGGGGGGTTAATCATCGAAGCGGTCCAATATGTTGAAGGAAATAAAAGCCCAGTTCACAGTTTAAGGCGGCCCAAAATGCTCAAGACATAAAAAGTGCGGGGACTAAAGCCCCCGTAGCCCCCGTTTCCGCTGTCCCTGTACTGAAATGTGTATCCTCCGAATTGCGGATGTCATACAAATTATGAATTCTTGATATTTCGCGTATATCCTTGTACAAGTACGCCTTTGGAGTCTTCATAACATGCATTATTCTGCATCGCTGTGTAAGCAACCTTCTCGATGCAAGGCTGAATAGGCCAACTGTTGTCTATGTGCCAATAAAACCGTGTCATCGAACCGACTAAAATTATCATGAATAACAATTTAAGCATACTGGGCAAATGCAGTCATCCCAATCTGAATTCGTATCCTCATTCAAGGATCACGTGACGATAATTTTGCTACTGTATTGTGAACTTTATCTTTATACAGAATAATGAGGGCGATAGCCTGCAAGGAGGTAAGGGCCCACCCCTCCCTGAGATTTCCGGACCTTAATAAAACTGGCCTATTTGTAAAAAATGTAGAATGCTGAAACTTTCGTCGAAGGAATTATGATTACCTGGAAAATTGCTTACAATTGCTTTCTCTTCCCCAAATTTCCCCGGAGAGATACCAGGTCACACCTATACACTCTAAAAACACTTTAGTCAAATTGACCAATGACTGGGTCAACTATACACCGAAACAAATATGGTCAAATAGTTTGACTACACTATGGTCAACTTTGACCAATAAGTGGTCAAATTTGACCAATCAGTGGTCAAATTTGACTATAAATTAGTCAAACTATTTGACCATATTTGTTTCGCTGCATAGTTGACCCAGTCATTGGTCAATTTGACCAAAGTGTTTTTAGAGTGTAGATACGATATGATGACTTTTGTCCTGACGAATGAGCTTCTTCGTTAAATATCGGATCCACCCTTGTCCGGTTAGGAATGTTACTACACTAGCTATAATTACATGACGTTTAGTACACAGGTGAGATCTGTAGGGCATAAAGCATTAGTATGCTTATTTTGTCCTTTTACGCATGCTACAGCATGCTTTTACGAAATAGCCCAAATTTCCTTTCATTCAATACTTAAATCAATGAATTTGTAAAGTAACTTCAAGTCCTGTTTCCCTTACAAAGTGTTTTTTTTTTTCCGAATGCCCTTTTCCTTTGATGTCTAAATTTCCAAAGCATGAAATCTCAAAAAAAAAAAAGAATGTTTTGATACAACTTACAAAGCCTCGAAAGTTCCATTTTCTGCGAGATGGGTTAGAGTTAGAGTTAAATGACGTTTTACGGCTCAGTTTCTAACCAAATGGTTTAATTCGGGCCGGCCACGGCCTTTTTTCCAGTTGTGGCTCACTGGCTTGTTTTCCCTACTCCATTGCTTATGCTGAGCACCAATCACAATGACAGTAGGTTCCATTTTTAAAGGCTTTGGTATGACCCGGCCAGGAGTCGAACCCCAGACCTTCCGGCTGCAAGTAGGATGCTCTAACCACTTAACCATGCAGTCGGTCCTGCGAGATGGGAGACAATTTAGGCCTACTCTACACGACAAGGAATGCTATGGGACAATCGAAGAAAATCACGAAACAAAAATTTCTGCATATATAATAAGTTCAAAGATATAAGTGCTAAGTGCTATTTTTCATCTTAACTTACTTAAACAAAAATTTCTCAAAGCGTGAGACTATGAGGTTATCCTCTCCCCCCTAAGACAATGATACCCCTTCCCTTTAACCCAACTAAGAAATAATATTCACTACACACTGAGAATTTCTTAACACAGAATCAGTTCAAAACTTTTCCAAAGATAGCACCATTTTGCAACTTAGCTGACTTACAAAAATGTCACCCCCCCCCTTTGACCTCTCCCTTAGAGCGACTCCCTGGTGGGGCTAACAAAGGAAGACTATACCCGGGTACCCAGCTATGACACTGGGGATTCCAATTAGTGTCATTAGCTCCCCCCCCCCCCCGAAATTTTCCACAAGCTATCTTACAGTACGTCCTTGGTAAGTTGATAATTCTTTGTTTACCGTTACAATGCAATATTTAGATTCTGAACCTTCATAAAAGATGTTTACAGCGAAAATAAGAGCCTCGTGATATGTTACATTATATAGCTTGCGATGTTTCAAAATAAATAGGCCTACGTGTACTGCTTGTTAAGTCACTTTCAGTTTAATTCACAGAAATCTTCTCCAGTTTCAAATGCATAGTAGGATTTCCACGAAATTTCTGTTTGGAAAATATCGATACCTTCTTCATTTCTGCATTTGTCGACAGCTGTATACGATTTTCGTTTTTCCTTTGCAGTAAAAGTGCCGTCAGAAATTCTGGTAATACAACTTGTCGATTGGTCTTCGTCGATACCATACCTGTATACCAACTCTTCCCCTAGACCCCTACTGGAGTGCCGTACTGTCACTCATTTTGCTCACTTATAAAGGGCACAATTCAAGGTTCCTTTCCTTGTCCAAAGTGAATCTTCAAGTTAAAAGATAACACAGACTTTTCAACACCATCCCTCCCGCTCCAGATATGCCCTTTTCCTCCTTCTGCTATTGACCAAACGTTTCGTGAAATGTTTTATTTTTGCTACTTTTAACCTTAAATCAACCTTCTTTTCTGTAATGCAGAAAGCCAACGGTTTTCTTTTAATATTGCTGATACTCAGGTTTGAGGAAGTGTATATGTGTATAAGTAATGAACTAAAATTGTCCGGTCAGGTTCAGTCGAAGAGGAAACTAACCGGAAGGTGCTGTTTGTAATTCCTCAGTAGTGCTTCCACGTTAGTTTACAAACTCTTGATATGACGGCGCATACGCATATAACCATAAACAGCTGTAGAAAATTGAAAACGGGGTTGGATATTATGTCGTTAGCCTTTTCGAAACAGTGTGGAATACAACTGGCGGAGAACATCGCTCTGTTGCAGCTATACCACCATATTTGTGTCATTTGCTTCTTAAAATCTATCAATCTCCCCTCCGTAGCTGGCCTTACGCTGTGATAGGAAGACCTTCAAGATGAGAGGTGACCCAAGGTAGTAAGTACTACGATAGAAATTGAGGTTAGGGAGAACGCTGATACAGTGTATCGCTGAGTACGTACAGCAACGAAATTATAGTGAGGGCGCTTCCGCTGTACGGCGAAAAATAGGCGATTTGTATATCTAAATACCTAGAGTGTGCGTTTAACTAGTAGAGGTTAAATGTCATTTTATTCGTTTTTTTCGAAAGATTGGGAATAAATTTCACGACTGACGTAAGTCATTGTGCCTTAATTTTTCGTTATATACTCCTGACTTTGAAAATTTGTATTTCCTCCACTTATAACTGGGGCGAAAGCATTGAAGTAATGTTTGTGTTACGCGTTGTAACTTTCTTGCCGTACAGAGAGCTAGATGCATGGCTTTGTACAACTCGGAGGACATCATTATCCCTTACTTCAATTCCTGTGGGTAGTACACAAAAGGTCGAGAACCTGGGAATGCAGACCAGCCCTGATTCCCTATAGCCTGACTTAAAATTACTAAGCTGCTTTTTAACAGCTGAAGTTACAGTACACCTGGTTCTAATGATCACTTAGTGCCATTACATACTTGGAGATTTCCTTCCGTTTATCCTCTGCCATAGACTCTTTTTCAAATAGGAATTACAAAGGATTGTGGGATAGATTTTTGGTGTGCATCATTTTTTGACACAGCAAAATGCCATTGACAAAAACATCGCGTACCAGAACTTATCCCACAAGCCATTGCAATTACTATTTGGAAAAGAGTCAATGGTTGCTAAGTTGTAAACCGAAGTAGCCTAATACTATCACCATGGTTACAGCTTAGAGCTAGTTGTGAGTACATATCGTCTAAAAATAAAAGGCAATGTCCAAAGAAGGGGAAACAAAAGTACTCTTTTCAATCACTTTGTTCGCAAAGCATCGATGTAGGCTATAGGACTGGGGCTAGCAGAGTCCATTCAAAATCAAATTATCTGTTTGGTGTTGAACTTGTTGAGTATTGTTGATGATCGATGGTGCCAACTATTAGCTCTGAACATAGAGTAGGAGGAACTAGAGTGCGCACTCCTACAATCGCGTACGTAAATCCGCTGTGATTGCATGGCGACCATTGATCTACATGTAGATCAGTGATGGGACCCATCCGCCATTATAGGCGGAGGCAAGAAGCTATGTTGTGTGCGAGCATGTGTGTACAAACTGTATGGCGGCCGAATCCCCACGCGATCACAGCTGTTTCGGGGAGTGAGCACCCTAGTTCCTATATCCTACGCTATGGCTCTGAACCAGACAGCGTTTAAATACACGGGAGAGAAGCACCCGCAGCAGCCAAAATCACCCCATGCAGAGAGACGTTGGGGAGGGCCAAAAATGTCAATTGCCTGAAAATGGCAACCCCCACCCTCCTATTAATTTCCAACATAAACAAAATTGGTCCTTGGCGCCCCATAGTACTAGCCCCTGTAAACCTATTTAGGGCGACTTTTCCAATACATTTGATAACAGCCTGTTTCAAAAATATCTAAAATTGAACCCTAGTCTCATACTCTTGCCTAGTTGTGACCTTTTAAGTATTTATTAGACTTGTTACAAGTCTTTGACCGAGCGTCGCACTGGCTTTTTCATTGGAAATGTTTCAAACATGCAATGCATTTATATGGGATAATGTGCGTGTCATCAGATAAAGAGCTCGTTATCAGAGCTTGGTCATTTTTCCATGTAAGTGCACCCGTCGTCAAGATCCCCCCCCCCACACACACACCTCTGAATTAAGTCCACGAGTCAGCTCATCATCAAGACTATAAGAGCTTGTTATCAGATCACCTTAACACCTGCTCGTGAATGGTCGCACCATGCATCTTTATAAGGTTTTTCCAAGCTGTTTGCTGCTCGAGTACACCAAACCTTTCCATCGTGGCTTACTTTGGTAAACAAACCCGCCTAGAAGTTCGCAAGCAGCAGTAGATGAAGCGACAGTTATCTTGATCAATTGTTTGTGGCTTCACATGCAATGTGCATTCAACTGTGATATTGAATACAACAAAATGTGGAAGATCGGCTGCTTCTCGCTATCAAAAGGATCGGCTGTTTTAACCCCATATGAACACAGAGTTTTCAGGAATTATTCCAGTGCTTAAGTCATTCAAGTGATCCTAGAATGACCGCTGAATACTTACCAAAATATCCTTAATTTGAAATGACGGTCATTAATCAAAGTTTATTCAAAATTTCGTTTCGTAGCTCTCTTTGATTGGCCACATCTCCTGACGTCATCGCACGATGGCGCTCGTCGAGACGCTGTTCAGCCTCCTAGATCTGAAGACGATTCTCCTTGGTCTTAGTGTCCTTTACCTTTACAAGTTTTGGCGGAATCCGCTCAACTTTGCACCCGGACCTTGGGGGTTACCGGTGATTGGCTGTCTGCCTTCGTTAGTATTGGCCAATCAGGAGATGCAGTTTCTTTTCATGGACTGGTCCAAGAAGTACGGGAAGATATTCGCCTTCAACGTTTGCATGAAACCGGTGGTGGTTCTTAACGACTACCAGTCTATCCACGAGGGGTTCTTCAGCCCCGATATTCAGTCGAGACCCGAACTGAAGATTCTGACGAGATTTAACAAGGGTAGAGGTAAGTTAATGTCAGCCTAGAGACCTCGTAGCGCTTAGTAATGTTCACACGTTCAGAGACCGAAGGACCATCCTGAGTTTCGGTTTGTATTGTGTGACGGGAACTCTAAACTGTAGCTAACTGGGTATGTTGGAAACTGCAAAACAATCTCTTCAGTCAGCGTTCTATTGAAATTTGTTTGGAGAGAAGTAAGAGATACCGTATGTGAATCAAGACTAAATTATCTCAATTAGATATGGGACAGGAGCGGAAGAGAAGAAAACTTAAGAAGGTTATTAAAGAATAAATCCTTCGATTACACCTTTGGAAATAGATTGTATGATGAGAACTTTGTTTTGAAGATATCTAGAAACATAAGATACCTGTTGATGCTTTCTTCACGATGTGTTTACAACTTTGC
This sequence comes from Holothuria leucospilota, assembly GCA_029531755.1. Classification (NCBI taxonomy): domain Eukaryota; kingdom Metazoa; phylum Echinodermata; class Holothuroidea; order Aspidochirotida; family Holothuriidae; genus Holothuria; species Holothuria leucospilota. The sequence goes on from CM055980.1 coordinate 26,436,643, forward strand.
TCAGGTGCAAATCACGAAGGGCAAGGGAGGTAAGGGACCTTCGCCTACCAAAACGAAAAGTGGGGGCAAAAACATTCAATTTCATGATTTTAATTATCGAAGCTAGTGATAACAATAATACTCGAAGCCAGTGGGTATTTAATGTAATGTGGCCTTTGCAATGTACGTAGAGTCAGACAATAAAATGGTGCTTTTAAAATGTCATTTTAGGCTCTCATCGTATGTACCGATTGTCTCATTATTCTCTCTGAACAGCTGAAATTTTTTTCTGTAGATCTTGAGTGCATATGCTGAAATCCTAGGGGTTTCTATGGGGGATAGATACCATCCACTTTTTGACAAGGGGGAATGACGTACACAGATCTCCCCCTCCCCCTTCAGCTGTTGAAAGATATGACCAAAAATACGCTTTGTCTCTTAATTTGCTTATCTAATGGATAACGTTTGCATTGTAAAATGAAGTAAATTATTATTTAGTTTACTGTTAATGTATTAGAAAGTGATATTTTCGGAGCGCGAAGCGCACATGCATAGTCGCCTCATTACCCTGTGACAACTCGGGTGAAATTTTTTTTTCCAAAGCCTCATGCATGCATCTCTTACTATCTCCCATCCTTCCCAACCACAGGCTCTATCGCATCAGCCTAGAAAAGAGTGCCCCTTGACGATTTTGACTTTATGGGAGGCAGGCCCGTAGCTAGACAAGGTGCTGAAGGGGGGCGAAAAAGCTTCTAGGGGGCGAAAAATTTTCCAGAGGGGGCGAAACATACTAAAATGCATTACGGCAATGCTAATTTTTGATCTTCTAGGGGGGCGAAAAATTTTCCAAGGGGGGCTCCGTCCCCTGCCCCCCTTGACTACGGGCCTGATGGGAAGACCAGCTCAAATTATAAGGCTACAAGCCAAAGTGAAGGGAAGGACAAAGGGGGTGGGGAGGGGCTCATAATGTAAATCCTCGTTTTAAGGGTAAGTTGAAATCAGCCATCAGCTGAGTTTAAGTTTTCAGTTCCACGCAAGACTATGGAGGTGTTATTTTGACACATCCCTTGCAAGACGTATTTTATTCGGGAGAGATTTTTCAACGGGTTTTCATTTCACTGGATCCAAACTGTGTTATACCAAACATCTGTCGAATCCCAAGTCCTCCATATTGGTATTTTGGCATACGGGGGCAGCGGGAGGGGACGGATCAATGTCAGGATCAATGTTGCCCGTAAAGCCTAATTGACCAAAACACAAACTGCTGTGGAAGTTTTGAAGGGCATGGTCTCCATTTGTATTTTAGGCCCTATTTACCATCCTGATTGACGAATAATGCGTACTGAAGTCTTTTTTTAATTTTTTAAGTTATAAAAAAATCCCTTTTTTCATTTTTTTTTTGTCTTATGAAGGAGTTTCCAATGGATCTGGAGCAGTGTGGAAGGAACAACGTCGATTCATCTTGTCTTTGTTCAGAAGTTTTGGGATCGGAAAAGCTTCTTACGAGGACCAGATTTCGGTTGAAGTGTCACATTTAATCGAATTATTGAAAACCCATGGATCACGATCCTTTGATCCCAATATACCACTAACGAACGCTATAGCTAACATTATATGCTCCGTATCTTTCGGTAAGAGATACGAATATGACGATAAGGAATTTCACCAGTTTCTGTCAGTTATTTATGACATGTTCAAACTATTTGGAGAAGGGGGTTTGTTGTTAGGCCTCCCTGGAGTTGCCTACATTCCTTTCGGGATCCCCAAGCGTTTTATCGAAAAGCTTAATTGCTATCGAAATTTTGCTTGGAAGATTTTTGAGGAGCACGAAAAAACACTGGATGAAAACAACGTGCGAGATATTGTGGACGCTTACCTCATTCGAATGAAAAATACCAAAGATGTCGATCCAGAACTTTTCAATTTTTTTAACCTTCTCTGGGTATCAGGTGATCTTTTCATAGCAGGCACGGAGACTATGTCGTCAACGCTTTGCTGGGCGATACTTTTTGCTATCACATACCCGGAAATTCAGGTCAAAGTTCAAGACGAAATGGACAGTGTCGTCGGTAAGGGTATGAAACCTCGTCTATCCGATCAAGCAAATTTGCATTACGTAAACGCCTTTATCGCCGAAACGCAGAGGATGGGCGACGTTGCCCCTTTAGGGGTGGTGCATGAAGTAGCGAGGGACACGCGGTTAGGCGACTTCATGTTACCCAAAGGTACAATGGTACAGTCAAACTTGACTGCTGTTTTTCGTGATCCTCAATTGTGGAAAGATCCAGACACATTCAATCCAGGGAGGTTTATAAACGAAGAAGGCCACTTTTTCAAACCCAAAGAGTTTATACCATTTTCTACGGGTGAGTATTTCCGATTCTAATGCAGCAATGAAACTTTTGCAGCTCTTTTATTTAATTTTAAAAATTGGTTTAGTATTCTGCACCGTCTGACCGTGAGCTAAGCTCTTTGCTAGCATTTTGTCGATGAATCTGCCCAGGCCAGTAGCCTGAGTCACGGGCGGGAGGCACTATGGTGCAATACTTCCAAAATTTTCTGTTGAGTTTTCCAATTTTTCAAACGTTTTCAATAAAGTAACTGATCGCTGAGGTAGGTCCTTGCAATCATTCCCCTTCCCCGAGAACAAAAAATGTTGACGGTTGGCTGCAGGTCCGACTTTTCCTACTCCGTCACCTTGTGCCCCGTGAATTCGTGTGATTACACTGACTAGGTTTGTAGGTAAGGCAGTGTGTTTGTTCTATCATAAGAGGTGCACATGCGCAATCGAAATTGTGAAAAGGCTTATTGGAAATTAACTTGTGTAGTGGGTAATCGACGGTCCACGTAGGCGTGGGCGTGAATAGCCGTAAAAGACGAAAGAAGTAAAGGAAACTCCCTTCCAGCTAGACGTAGGTGCCGACTGCGTATTTGAAGCAGCCATGGCAAACGTTAGGTGGCCCGATGGAGACCGGCAAGGGGAAGGTTTTTTTTTTTTTTTATTTTCTGCAGTCGGAGTAAAGCTGCCTGGGTTGCGATCGCCACAACGTTCAGTCCGCCCTTGGATAAAACCAAGTCACTGCCTCTCCTTCCATTGAATGTGTGTGCTCAAACAATAGTTCTTCTATGTTGTAGCTGGGAGAGTTGCCCACCTTGCGGAGGATAGCTGCATTGTTGGAATGTGGCACAGTAACATATTGACACGTGTCTGCTACGGTCGCTGAAAATAAATTATAGCATTTTTTTCATCATTTTACAGTTCAATAATTCCATGTTCCTGTGTTTAATCACTACTTGTTGTATGGAGCATGATGTTAAACCTACATGCTAATACCGCATGCGGAAAGCTACGGAATTCCAACGACGCGATTGGGTTGTGTGGTTTCAATCTGTTCACGGGGCCTTTACTGTAGTAAGGTCAGAGGAAGAATGTATTCTACCTCCCTGGTCGAACCAGGTACTCATAATGCAAAAAGGTTACAACTGCTGATAGATATACGCGTCAGTTGTCCCTACTCGTTGAAAAGATATTCCAAATGTACTCGGTGTGTGATGACATGACAGGATGTCACTCATAAAACATAAGTCCAAGGTGAAATATTGATGTAGCGTAGGTCCCTAGCAACTGGGACAGCGCGAACTGAGGGCGCCCTTCTTGTAGAGGTTTCGTTGTGATTTTACATTATCTCCCGCCCTTATGCCTTATACTACTTTGTAATAAGACAGTTTTCACCACTCCATCTATCTTTACCAAGGACGTTGCAGTCGGGCACGGGGGCTGGAGATGCAGCCCCCAACAATTTTCATTTTGAACTTTTCCATCCAAAAGTCATTCTTAGCTTCGCCTGAAAACAGCCAAATGTTTCCTCAGAAAATGCCAAAATCTAAGGGATAAAACATCTTGCCCCACCCGCCCCCTCCTACGCTACACAGAAACCCCTACCCACCCCCTCCTACACTACACAGAAACCTTCCGACGGCGCTGTATTGGTGCTTCAAGCCCCCGTTCGTAGGTAAGGAGTGGGCTGCACTCAGCTTTGAAGCACGGTTACTTCGTTGCGGTAGATAAATTTGTTATCATTTCCATAGGCGTAGAAAGCTCTCATATGAGGGGGCTGAACGTTTTAGATCGCCGTCCAGGTGATGGGTCTAATGGGAGGGTGTCCACCCTCACCTATGGATTTTTTTTTTATTGGTATATTTCAGGGTCCTTAGATGCGATGTGATGCTACATTTTTTGCAGTTTTTAAGTACATTTATTGAAAAAGTTTGATACTTTATTGAAAAAGCTTAATAAACTAAAAAGACTTATAAGGGGCTTTCGTCCTTGAACCTTCAACTTGAAAAGTTGAGGGCGGAAACATACTTTATCCCCCTTCCCACATTTTTGACTGGAGCCTGTAGCCCCCTCCCCTTACCCCGCGGCCTCACTACACCTATAGTATAGCATTGAATATGAAGAAACACCAGAAGGCACTTAAATATTTGGGTGGAGAGAATACTTGATGTTCCATAGGTCACCGTTACTAATTCCACATTCCTTGCCGATTTTTGCCACTAAAATAATTGTTCTGTAAAGCTGTTACAGAGATGTTTATTGGCCAAAAGGCAAAATGGGCTCTTTATCATGTCTGTCGAGGGCGCTTCAGTCCGACGAGCAACCGAAACCGGATTGGCAACCGTATTTGGTGTTTCATGGCGTAACTTTTTCATCTTTCTCAGGTCACAGAGTCTGTCTCGGGGAGCAGCTTGCCAGGATGGAGCTTTTTATTTTCATCACCCATCTCTTGTCTACTTTTAAGTTCTCCATACCCGAGGGAACTCCACCACCGTCCCTGGAAGCGACAACAGGAATCACTCGAACACCAAAACCGTTTGAGATCACCGTCGAGTGCCGAGAATGAAGCAACTACATTCGGCTTATCGAAGCTCAACTACCGCCGAGAGCTGTCTTTGAACTACGCTCGGACCATTTTCTCTGTGGCCGTCGCAACAGGACCACCGGGGTGCCGCCCCTTTTTTAGCCAAAGGAAAGAGTGCCAATTTTGTTTGCGCCTAAAAATTCCGTCGGATCCAGTCAAATGATGAGTCTTAGGCACTTCTCTAATTATTAAGTCATAGCTCCAGAGCTTCAGCCTCCTGACCCCCTCCCCGAGAACCCTCTCCCACGGGACTCCTAGCTTGGGGAAGGGGTTAACCCTACCTTAGAACCCGCAAGATGGCCACCCACTTAAAAAGCATTTTAAACTGTACTGTAGTTCTTATGGAACGGTCTGAAGGTGAACCACCTTCCTCGACTAGATCAGCAGATTTATGTGAAACTTTTAATTTCCTGTTAAACCAAAATTGCCATCTCTGAAATAAGTTTTTTTCAACAACTTTTACTTATTAAAAGTATAACTTACACAAGCCGATATGAAAGGAATTATCGTATTTAAATTCTCTCTTGATAATCCCTTGTGTTCTGACACGACTGCTTAAAAAGGTATTCCGTCAATGGGTCCACAGATTTATAAAAGTCTACGACATGAGGCAGTTTGTGTGTAGTCACTTTAGTTTCAACCGCAAGGTGTCATCTGCCACGTTTCGTTAGCCCCATTTAATTCTACTTGAAATATTTTGCAGCGCGATTCTAGAGTTATGGGTTCTTAATTGTTTGGCCTAACAGTGACCGGGCAACTCCGCCCCGACCATTGCCCACCCGGACAATTGCCCCGGAATACCACCCTGGCAATTTCAGCTATAGACAATTTCCCCTGGACAGCTCTCACCAATATCAATTACCACCAGGCAACTTTCCCTACAAGAAAATTTGGGGTTGTCCTGGGTGAAAATTGTCCAGGGCAATTTAGGTTGAGAATTGTCCAGGCGAGAATTGATCGGGTTAACTGGGTATGGTCAGGATGGTAACTTTTTCAAATGTCCCCTCGATTCTCTGGTGAAGAGCCAAGGGGCGAAACCAAACATAACTCCCGAAGGAGTTCTGCTCCCCAAAGGAGCTACGTCCCCAACGGACAACATAGCTAACTGACCAACCTCTCGACCCTCAGACCTCTACATCACGGGTATGGGTATGGTCCGGATGGTAACTGTTCGGGGAAGATGTCCTGGAACTAGCCTATCCCCGAAGAACACAAGTTATTGTCTTGGTTTTGTAACCTCTGACCTGATTTTGATACGGAATTTTATTCCCAGGACACTATGAATAATCGTTTTTGTTATTTTAGGGGTAGTCTTGAAACTTCTTGTAGTACGTGAAAATTTGAGTTCGGGAGGTGAACGCCAATATTACTTCATCACACACCCTTGTTGGTTTCCAGCATTCTGATTGGCTGAAGTGAAAACGAAAACGTTCAATGTGGACAATATTGTCAATGATTTGTCAAAACGTCGAAAGTCAGCTGTTATCAGTATACCATTCGCAATTATTCGACTATTAATTTACTAACGTTTAAGACGGTAACTTTCAAGTTAGGCACATAGCCACGGGACACCCACTCCATTCCCTCCATATCTTATTTGCGAAAGTGCTCCGAAATCCAACCTTTTTCTTGGAAATATTCCGATATGATTCCCTGCCCTCTAAAATGCAATCCTCTTTATACAAAGAAATGCCCTGATACACATTCTTCATCTCAAATTCTTCATATTATCCCATTGTAATTTAAATTAGCCCCGTCTAGAGTCTTAAACAACTGTCTGAGCACCTCTCACAACGCAGTTCCGTTGCCCAAGGATTGTCCTCTATTAATAAGTTGACAACTAGAGGCTTGCGAGCTATAACAGTGATAAAACTGGTACCGCTTTTTACCACTTTCGCTTCGATACGATTATTTCTTGAAAAATCGTAAACAAAAAGGAAACTTGAGATTTGAAGCGAAAACCGGTTATAATCGAATGACCATTATCAGGGGTCCGATTACACCGGTTTCTATCCCATGCCAGGCTATTGCTAACCCTTTCCAAGTAAACTTATGTTCAAGTATAAATTCGAAGGTTTGAAAGTGCTGCCATTCTACATGTGCAGTCACTTTGCTGTGTAGCGGTCATCTTATTCTCACGTAGCCTATCTGCAAATGTCAATGGCCATTCAGACTAACCATGTACATTTGGAGGTATATTTTCAATTTGCCTTCTTTTTATTTCAATGAAAGTACGTTGGAACTCACGGGTGGTTCCAGGGTTTGCTTGACGGGGGAGGGGGAGATAAGCTCTCCTATATACTGCAACCCCGGAGCCCCGGCATAGGCGATGGGTTGCTGAAAGGATGGCAAACACAAAATTTTCAGCGCGAACCGAAAATTTGAGGCTTCTATTGAAGAAAATGTGAACAGTTTTGGCCTGTGCATGGAAAGTAATTGAGAAGTTTGGGGTTTTATTGGGGAACATTTGAAAATTTGAAGCTTTTCTCGAAGAATCTGCCCTGAAGTAAACCGTCGGGGTGGCTGGTCGCAGTCGGGGATAGCCTTCTTTATTTAACGTACTTCTGTCTAGTACACCTCCAACACAGTGCCACGGGAGTCTGCGCCGAGTTTAAATTGCTTGAGGCAATATTGTCACAGAAGTGTATGTGAGCGTAATTGAAAACACAACTGACTGTACAAATCATTGTTGACCAACCAGAGTGGAGCTACATTAGTGTTTGAATGAACGTTCAATCACAGTGCAGTCATCAACTGTATTTAAAACTCTAGGGCTATTCCTAAATATGTTTGGGTAGGGAGTTGCTATGGCAACTCCCAGGTTTGGGGGAATGTCATATCCCCTTTCAGGCTTTCCGACGAAATTGAAAAAAAAATACCAGACGAAGGGGGTGGGGAAGCCTTCTCCTAACAGGGGGCATAGCCCCTGCCCTCGCCTTGCGCCACCCCTGGGACCGCGTTAAGCATGCTGCTGCGAATGTATTATGCAAGAGGGAAAATTTTTCAGTGATGAAAATCAGAAAAAGACGTGTAGGACTTAAGATAGAAATAATATTATGATAAAGCAATCGGGTATCAATTATTCATTAATGTTTTCTTCCATTTGTTTCAGTTGTAGCCCAGAAGAGTTCAGGTTACAGATGATTTCGCCAGCTCTCTGGACATTGTGATTACACTATTTATTCAATATTCATACTACCTACATAATGCTAAATATAGGCACCTCATATTTAATTTATTGCAATACGTGACTTAATTCCTTGTTGTTTTAATATACTATTTTGAATTGAATGAACTACTTAAAAGTGCTATTATATTATTCAGTCTCTATAGTTTTTATTTATATTTTCGTGTTTCCTCCTTCTTTAGCCTAATACGTCCGCAATGATCGAATTATCGCCCCAACAATTATTTTGCATCTTGTGAGACATCAGTGAAAACTTCTTCCAATGATGTTTCTCTGCTCTGCGCGCGCGTTATCGATTACAGCTTTCATGAGATCATACGCAAATGAATTTATGTAAGCCATGTAAGCCAGACTAATGTGTTCATGCTAGTTGTTGACCGTGGAATAGGTCAGTTGCCATAACAACCCGGGACATTAATTTTGAAAGAAACATAAATGTCCAAGTTCGTTTAAAAGCGACACCTTCATATCATATTTAAGGGCTAAATTGACTCCCCCAAGCGTTGGAAGGGACATTTACTTGGGCCTTTGGTTGTAGAGCAGCTTCAAAGACATGAGGGCATTTGTTACATGTAGTTACTCTACTCGAATTGCTGCAGGCGCCTGATGGCTGTACTCCCTTCCACACCCCACGGAAACTTATCAGCTAGTATACGAGTAAAACCACATTACTAAACTTTTAGTACTGTTCACTGCAGTAACGTGCTTCTTCCTTCGTACTGCATGCACAATAGGCTTTTGCCTCGCCCCCGAGCCCCACCCCTCCCCTCTTGGACCCTCCACTCTGTATCACAGAATTACAACTTAGTTGTAGCGACATATCAGCAAGGTTTAAACTTTGAATACTTGCTGCTGTTACATGGGATTGTTCGACCCCCCCTCCCCCTCCCACTGAGTGTCTTTCTCACGGATGTGAGTTCTGGACGTTCGGCGCAGATTCTTAGAGTTTAAGTGCAATTTTTAGCATGATGCTTACACAGGCAAAAACTAAGAGGGGGACTCTGCAAAGTCTACTCACTTATTATCGGTCATGGAATTGCACGAAGTACTTCCATGCATCGATCAGTCACACGTATTAACACGAGGAATCATATACTACCTGAAAAGAGCGACCTTTACGTCGTACTTTACAAGGTCGTTGAAATAAACAGGTTCAATTGTACTTTACCGTATTCTGATACATAACAGGATTCCAATATCATAACCAAATAAATGAACCGAATAGCTAAGTTCCCTATTCGTCAATGGAAACTTGTTTCAATGTGTACTTTTTCACTATATCCATGTGTAACTAAAACTCGACACAGTCACTGTACTTTGGCATGACACTGCTTCCTTTTCCGGTTACAAAACTCGCTGAATTTTATCAGTTCCCCAAATGATTGTGAAAATAAATTTTCCAAAGTTTGTTTACCCTAAAACGTGAGAGACTCCAAAGTTAACTAACAATTACGTCAAGAAAGCATATGCTCTTGACCAAGTCCTCGCCTACGTATGTGGCAGGCTGTACGGCATATTCCTTCGGGAAGCTTTATAGAGAGGCTGGACAAATAAAATCCGTTCCAGTGAGGTAATATTTTGTAATGCCGTTAAGGCATCATTTCGTGGGTCCTTCTAGGCTTCCGTAGATGGTAGGGTTGACCATCGTTACCCATACCCTGTCCATGTGACAATCCAGGGATGACCACGAGCCGGAAGGTCAGAGGTCAGCAGACACCGGTCTGGCCTGATCTCTGGCTTATCCTCCTCGTGGCTCATCAGTCGAGAACTAGTCTCTGACTCCGTAGGTTGTGTGTTTGTATCGTCTATATATTCGTTGTTGCGTCTTTTCGTTAGTCTTCGGACTTTTATATAGTTTGTACCGTGTATACAACCTTGCTTGTAAGTACTTGTAAATAGATTAAGTTAACTGTACTCCTCTCTCCTGTACCTTTTTTCCCTGTTCTCTGTGTGTGTTTATCGTTAATTCTACCTCCGCTGACTGACGTTTAAGAGCGCCTACTTGATTTGCCTGTGGAGATAGTTGGAGTTGAAGCGCCCCCGACAACACTCCCCGAGTTGTGTTACATTGGTGGCTAGCGGTCGGATTTTGATTTGCGAGCATGGATAATTGGGTGAGTAGAAGTTTTGACGATAGACCGTCTGACTCACAGTTGTCTCGTAGTAAAGACAAAATCCGCAAAGAACCCACGCTCGGGGAGTTTAGTGAAAGATTTGGCGATTTGCTGGTATTAGATGAATACCCAACAGGGGCTAGTTCTGCAGGCAATCAAACACTGGTAAGTGACGTTAGGCGTGTTTCAGAGACGCTACCGAACAGAAATGAGAATTTGCCGGTCAGTGGAGGTGGAAATGTGTGTAATGTTTATTCTAACAGGGAACAGCAGCAGGAGGCTGCTAGTGTTGCTGGTCAGGGAACGGCCGATTCTTCTTATTTATTGGGGCCGAGGACCAGCGGGGTTGAGAGAGATGTGTCGACACGTGAAAGAGATTTCCCACGTGAGTGGAGGCCTCAACAAGAGGCTGTGGTTGTTGCTGGTCAGGGAACGGCAGACCTTTTTTCTTTATTGGGGCCGAGGACCAGCGGGATTGAGAGAGATTTGTCGACACGTGAAAGAGATTTCCCACGTGAGTGGAGGCCTCAACAAGAGGCTGTGGATGTTGCTGGTCAGGGGACGGCCGATTCTTCTTTAGTATTGGGGCCGAGGACCAGCGGGGTTGAGAGAGATTTGTCGACACGTGAAAGAGATTTCCCACGTGAGTGGAGGCCTCAACAAGAGGCTGTGGTTGTTGCTGGTCAGGGAACGGCCGACGTTTTTCTTTATTGGGGCCGAGGACCAGCGGGATTGAGAGAGATTTGTCGACACGTGACAGAGATTTCCCACGTGAGTGGAGGCCTCAACATGAGGCTGGGTATATTGCTGGTCAGGGGACGGCCGATTCTTCTTATTTATTAGGGCCGAGAACCAGCGGGGTTGAGAGAGATTTGTCGACACGTGACAGAGATTTCCCACGTGAGTGGAGGCCTCAACATGAGGCTGGGGATATTGCTGGTCAGGGGAAGGCCGATTCTTCTTATTTATTAGGGCCGAGAACCAGCGGGGTTGAGAGAGATTTGTCGACACGTGACAGAGATTTCCCACGTGAGTGGAGGCCTCAACATGAGGCTGGGGATATTGCTGGTCAGGGGACGGCCAATTCTTCTTATTTATTGGGGCCGAGAACCAGCGGGGTTGAGAGAGGTTTGTCGACACGTGACAGAGATTTCCCACGTGAGTGGAGGCCTCAACAAGAGGCTGTGGGTGTATCTGGTCAGGCGGAGGTCGAATGTTTTTCTTTATTAAGGCCAAAGACTAGTGGAGTTGAGGTAAACAATGCGTTACCACCCGATAATGAATTCTCACCTGAATGGAGGCCTCAACAAGAGGCTGAAGCTTTGTCTGGGGCATTGCGGGCTGATGAAACTTTTATTAACGGGTCTAGGGTGGCTGATGATTGCCAGGCCCAAATGAAAAGAAATACCCCAGGGGAGGGGGAGTTGCAGCAGGAGGCTGCTTATTATGGTAACCTGTTGAGGGAAAATAGAAGCTCCCGACGGGGTGAGACTGTGAGTAGGGTGAGCCAAGGTCACCCTGGGGTGTGTAATGCAAATAAAACTATGTGTATGCCTTCGCCTATTAGGTCAATTAGCGGTGAAAGAGAGATGGGGTAGCCCAAAAGGCTTCCCCTGCAGGGTACCCAAACAGTAGTCACATTGGCGTAATTGATCATATGTCAGATGGGCGGTACATGTCGCTGCCAGTTTTAAGTGATTCTGGTAGAAGAGGACAGTCCTCACTGAGCAGGGGATGCGAAAAGCTCCCCTGTACTCCTGTAAAATACCCGCAAAGAAATTATACAAATGTGGGACTTAATGATAACCACAGTGGTGTACCCAGTTTGCATGAGGTTGAATTTCAAAAGAGAGAATCTAGTGGGCGGCACCCTAGTAAGTTGCGTGGAAAAGAGACGCGCCCTCCTCCTTATGATGGCACTGGGGATTGGCATGATTACGCCATTCAGTTTGAGTTAATCTCAGAACTGAACGGATGGGACCTGATAACCAAAGGCATGCAACTTGCGACCTCATTGAGGGGTAATGCGTTGGCAGTGTTAGGCGATCTTGATAGCCACAAGCGTCGTAATTATGAAAGTCTGGTCGATGCCTTAACGAGACGATTTGGGTCTAAAAATCAGACCGAATTGCATCGGGTCGAACTAAAGAACAAACAAAGAAAGAAAGGTGAAACCCTACCTGAGCTAGCACAGTCAGTGAGAAGACTGTCCAAATTGGCTTACCCTGATGCTAAGAACGACCTTCAAGAAACTCTCGCAAGAGATCATTTTATTGATGCTTTGGCAGACTCAGATTTGAGATGGGGAATTTACCAGTCCCGCCCCAGGTGTTTAAATGACGCGGTGAAGACCGCGATAGAATTTGAAGCATTCCGCAAGGCGGAGAATCAAAGAAATATTAACAAGGGGAAGTTTGTTAGGACTGTGTCTGGTCTCCCTCGGGAGAAGTCACCAGAGAAGCAAGTTGAGCCAATTGCAGAAAATTTTAAGCATGTTGTAGAAACAGTGATGGGAGCAATTAAACAGGGCTTCGAAAACATTCAGAAAGACATTGGAAAAGCTAATGCAGCTGATAAGAAGCCTGCTAGAAAGGGCAGAGCGAGAAAGGGAGATGACTATGACAAGTGTTATAATTGTAAAGAGACAGGGCATTTTGCTCGTGATTGCCCCAAACCGAAACCGGAAGAACCTGCTGCTAGTAAAAATGTGCAGGAAAACTAGAAAGCGCCGGTTCTGAGGGTCGCGGGTCGGTGGGGAATTCTTTGAGACCCCTTGTTACTTCAGTTACAACGGGAACTGAAGCAGAGCGTAGTGATGGATTGTACGTGGAGGTATACTTTGAAATGAAAGTGGTCAAGTGTTTAGTTGACACTGGGGCTAACATTACAATCATAAGCCCAGGTATCTACAGTGATATCCGTGGGAGCGCTAGGCCAAGTCTAGAGAAAACTGGGGAGAAGATGTTCATGGCTGATGGTCAGAGTAGGCCATTGGCAGGTTGTAGTACCTTCTCGATGAAGGTGGGGAATTTTGTGACTAGCCATCCCGTCTGGGTAGCAGATATTGGGGTTGATGGCATTTTGGGTTGCGATTTTCTTGTAAAGCATGAATGCCAGTTAAATATGGGGTCGGAGTCGCTGAAGATTGGTAATGAGATAGTCCCATGCATACGTAGAAACACCCCTACGAAAGTAGTATGCAGGGTTTCTGTGACCGAAACTGTGAGTATATCTCCCGGCCAGGAAATCATTGTGCCTGGCAGGCTAGATTATCGAATGAATGGGGAAACACAGGCTCTCGTAGAACCTTGCGAGAGGTTTATGAAAAAGCATTCAGTAATGGTGGCAAAGTCTGTCGTTAATCCCCAGGGTGGCGTTGTGCCTGTGAGGATGATTAATCTAGAGTCAACCCCAATCACTGTGTATAAAGGTACGACAGCAGCGCAATGTGAGCCTGTGGAGGAGGTAGTAAGTGAGGGGCTTACAGAGAGCAAAAGCTCTGCTGCTGAGAAAAAGGAAGACAGCGGACTTCCAGAACACATAGACCCCCTCTTCCGATCTAGTGTGAGCTCACTTGATGAAGGGCAAAGAACCCAAGTTGTTGATTTATTGAGAAAGTACCAGAGTATTTTTGCAGCGAGCAAAGAGGATTTGGGTAGAACTGGAATTGTTAAGCACAAAATTACAGTGAAAGAGGTGAGACCTATAAAGCAGAATGCGAGAAGGTTGCCTCTGAATAAAAGGGAGGAGGCATCTAAGGAGGTATCTGACATGTTAGCCAGGGGTATCATTGAACCTTCGTCTAGTCCATGGGCCTCTCCCGTGGTTTTAGTGAAAAAGAAGGATGGGTCCACCCGATTTTGTATCGACTATCGTCGGTTAAATGATGTAACATTAAAGGATTCATACCCCATCCCAAGAATAGATGACTCCCTCGATACTTTGGGTGGCTCTGTTTGGTTTTCCACCCTGGACCTGGCCAGTGGCTACTGGCAGGTGGAGATGGATGAGGCTGACAAAGAGAAGACTGCTTTTGTCACCCATGGGGGACTTTACCAGTTCAAGGTCCTTCCCTTCGGGTTGTGCAACGCCCCGAGCACTTTCGAAAGGCTTATGGAAAAAGTTTTGTCAGGATTACAGTGGCAAACTTGCCTGGTATACTTAGATGACGTTATCATTTTTGGGAGGTCATTTGAAGAACACATGGCCCGGTTAGATGAGGTATTTCAGAGATTAAAAGGGGCCGGTCTAAAATTGTCCCCAAAGAAATGTGATTTGCTCAAGCACAAAGTTCACTTTCTAGGCCACATTGTGTCAAGTGAGGGCGTGGCCACTGACCTCTCCAAGGTGGCTGATGTGAAGGACTGGCCAAGACCGAATTCAGTCCGGGATGTACGTGGCTTTATCGGCCTATGTTCGTACTATAGAAAATTTGTGAAGAATTTCGCCCAAATTGCTAGACCATTACATCATTTGACTGAGAAGGGGCAAAGATTTTCATGGTCTGATGAATGTGAGAGGGCATTCCAAGCTTTGAAAAATGCGCTCAGTTCCTCACCCGTGCTGGCCTACCCTACCCAGAATGACAAATACATTTTAGACACAGATGCCAGTAATGAGAGTATGGGGGCAGTATTATCACAGATTCAGAATGGGGAAGAACGGGTGATTGCCTATTTCAGTAAGTCATTTTCTAAGGCAGAACGGAGGTACTGCGTAACGAGAAAAGAGTTGTACGCAGTTGTATCTGCGATAAAGCATTTTCATCATTACCTGTACGGTGTTGAATTTCTTGTGAGAACTGATCACAGCGCCTTGCGCTGGCTGTTAAATTTTAAACATCCTGAGGGGCAAGTTGCCAGATGGCTTGAACTATTAGGAACGTATACGTTCAAAATTCAACACCGTGCAGGGACTAAACATGGCAATGCTGATGCACTGTCGAGACGGCCTTGTGATAATTGCCGACATTGTGACAGAGTCGAAGAGAAAGAAATTGATGAAGTAAAAAAGAATGAACATGAGTTAAATCAGGGTGACTTGAATTGCTTTCTAGTGAACAAGAAGGGAAGTACAAGTGAGCGTACGGAGGATAAAAGTGCCACTTCCGACAGAACCCCGGGGGTTCTTACTCGTAGCCAGGCGAGGCGCCAGGTTGCAGCGGAAACTGTGCAGGGCACAGTGGAAAGTGGGCACCAGTCAGAATCCGTAGAAAACTTGGTTGATTTGTGGTCCGTGGAAGAAATTAAGAAAGCGCAGAGGGAAGACGACAGTATCCGTCAAATTCTTGACTGGAAGGCTGTGTCAGAAACTAGACCTGTGTGGTCCCAAATTTCGGAAAAAAATCAGATTGTAAAGACATATTGGGGGCTCTGGGAAGTCCTAAGTGTTAAAGAGGGCGTGCTTTATAGGCGCTGGGAATCTGATTGTGGTAACGACATTTCATGGAAATTGGTTGTTCCGAAAACTCTGCGGAATGATGTAATGCTACAGTTACATGATAATGCCACGGCAGGTCACCTTGGTGTTAAGAAAACGCTCATGCGTATTCAGGAGAGATTTTATTGGTGTGGATACCACAAGGATGTAGAAAGTTGGTGCCGTCAATGTGACATATGTAATTCTCGAAAGAATCCTCCTAAGAAACGTAAAGCCCCTATGCAAAGATATGTGGTGGGTGTGCCAATGGAGAGGGTGGCAATGGATATTATGGGTCCCTTACCGGTAACTGCCAGAGGAAATAAGTATATCCTCTGTGTTGCAGATTATTTTACTAAGTGGACCGAAGCTTTTGCAATACCGGACCAAGAGGCAGAAACGGTAGCTAAGGTCTTTGTTGAACAGTTTGTTACGAGATTTGGTGTTCCCTTACAGTTACACACTGATCAGGGCCGAAACTTTGAATCAAAATTGTTCAAGGAATTAAGCACGTTACTGGGTATTGACAAAACTAGAACCACCGCCTTCCACCCTCAGTCTGACGGCATGGTGGAACGATTCAATAGAACCCTGGAAGCCATGCTTTCAGCAGTTGTGTCTGAGGATCAGCGGGACTGGGATGAGTGGCTGCCCCACGTGACTATGGCTTACAGGTCATCGGTTCACGAAACAACTGGGGAGTCCCCCAGCGCTATGATGTTAGGAAGGGAGATGAACCTGCCCATAGATTTAACAGTGCCCTCCCCACCCAAGGAGGAGACAGAAAGTATAGAGTACGTCCAAATCTTAAAAGGAAAATTACAAAGAGTTCATGAATTTGCAAGGGAGGCGACGAGAGTTTCTTCAGAACGTCAGAAAAGGAACTATGACCAGGGTAGCAGTTTAACCCGTTTCAATGTTGGCGACTTAGTTTGGCTTTATACACCTAATAGAAAGAAAGGCTTGTCGCCAAAGTTACAACGTCATTGGGGAGGTCCTTACAAGATTACTCATAGACTGTCAGATGTAAATTATCGTATCCGGTTGACCGAACGCTCGAG
Organism: Holothuria leucospilota; assembly: GCA_029531755.1. Classification (NCBI taxonomy): domain Eukaryota; kingdom Metazoa; phylum Echinodermata; class Holothuroidea; order Aspidochirotida; family Holothuriidae; genus Holothuria; species Holothuria leucospilota. The sequence continues at coordinate 26,453,324 of CM055980.1, forward strand.
TCCGAAAGTGGTACATTACGATCGACTGAAGCCCTACGAGGGAGAGCCTGCGAAGCCGGACGAGGAAACCTAAGATGATCTCTACTGAACTTTTGATTGTTTCTCATTACCTTGTGAACTGATGTGTTTAGAATTTAGTGAACGGATTTTCAAACTTGTGAACGATTTCAAATATTTTATGTGGACACATGTTGAGAATTTTTAATGGACTGAACTATCGTGTTTCGATTGGAATGTGCTTCGAATGGACAATGTTTTGTGACAAACCGATGTGTTTTATTTAAAGTGTTCTTTATATTTGGAGAAAACTCCTGCTGTGTATTGGATAGAATGTTTGACTTGGACACCTTTGTGGTTTTCCTTGTTCCGCGAAGAAAATTGCGCGTGCCGCTTGTGTCTTGAGGCTACCAACACGTGTGCTTGGAAGACCACAAGTTGTATTATATTGCGTAATTGGTAAGGAGAGTCGTTTCTTTGTAATCATGTTTCAGAATGCTTAGGGACTTGTAAGTAATTTGTGTTGCATATATTACTACTAGTGTTTACCGTGTTTGCTTTGATGTTTTTGATTATGTTCACTGTTTTATCTTTTTGGGAACCTTTTTGGGAAATTGGTAGATATTTGATTGCAGGATTGAAATTTATGGGTTTCTTGTAGAATCGTGCCTGTGGAATTTTCATGTGTCAGGAGTTAACTTAAGAAACTCGCAGTCTTTAAACTCATTTGCATTCGATGCTCGGTTGAAGGTTGAGATTTAGAGAAAGGGTTGTTTAGTCATTAATCAATTGGCAGTATATATGCTTAAAATTTTATCCAAGTGTTACAAAGTGTGTTTGTATTGATGCTTTATTTTGCCATACTTTAATGAGATGTTGAATTTACGGAGAAGTATTTTAAAGGTGCATGTACGCAAATTGATTGAAATTTTGCTTTCAAAATTGAAGTATTTTATGGACGTTGCGTATTCGAGTAGGCTAATTACATTTTCATGTGCTAGGCTTTTGTATTTGAACAAGGAAAATTTTGAATTGCTTTTTGTTTAAAATGGCAATCGATTTTCAGGTAATTTTAGTAATTTTAGGTATTCGTAACTTGAGGGCAAGTTAGTTGCTGAGAAGGGGATGGTGTAATGCCGTTAAGGCATCATTTCGTGGGTCCTTCTAGGCTTCCGTAGATGGTAGGGTTGACCATCGTTACCCATACCCTGTCCATGTGACAATCCAGGGATGACCACGAGCCGGAAGGTCAGAGGTCAGCAGACACCGGTCTGGCCTGATCTCTGGCTTATCCTCCTCGTGGCTCATCAGTCGAGAACTAGTCTCTGACTCCGTAGGTTGTGTGTTTGTATCGTCTATATATTCGTTGTTGCGTCTTTTCGTTAGTCTTCGGACTTTTATATAGTTTGTACCGTGTATACAACCTTGCTTGTAAGTACTTGTAAATAGATTAAGTTAACTGTACTCCTCTCTCCTGTACCTTTTTTCCCTGTTCTCTGTGTGTGTTTATCGTTAATTCTACCTCCGCTGACTGACGTTTAAGAGCGCCTACTTGATTTGCCTGTGGAGATAGTTGGAGTTGAAGCGCCCCCGACAACACTCCCCGAGTTGTGTTACAATTTAGTTGGCTCGTAAGCGAGTGGTTGCCAGGTGGCTGGCTAACATCTCCCTGGGTAAACGGATTGACCTCAGGTTTGGCGGAGGAGAAAAATTCAGACGGCGGAAGATAATATTCCTTCTATTTCTGCTAACACCTTCTAATGTAAGGTAAGTCGGCATAATGTGAAAGAGAAGTGACTCCAACCCACCATGGTGTGCAGCTTATACCAAAATTTGCGCTAAAACGCAGCCTCTCTGGATACTTCCTTGCATAGTTGCAGACAAGATCAAAGAAAATGAAATAGGCAACCAGATAATTGAATAACTGTAAATTCTTCCACTTTTGGGGGTACGTGGCAATTACCAAGGGGGGGGGGGGGGAAATTCGGGAATGTCATAAAGCATCGGCCTATTATTGATGGGAGTACACGAAGAAAATGATGTTATTTGTCACTGTACAAGAAAAAGCTGCCTCCCAGATGCCCCTATCCAAAATATATGTAACTCATTCAGGACACGGAGCACGGATTTTTCCAAAGGAAGAATGGAGGAGATTTTCAGACTGACAGAAATCATGAACATTGTCAAATAATGTTCAGGTTTGGCCAGGGCCGTAACTAGGGTCATATGTTTTTTTTTTTTTTGGAGGGGGGGGGGGTGAAGGTCCCAAATTCCGACTAGATGGATGTTTTTTTTTTCCAACTGAATGGTGGCACGTAAATTGCACCATTTTTTATGCGCCCCACCATTTTTTATGCGCCCCACCATTTTTTATGCGCCCTGTTACAACCGATAATGTAAAAATCAACCGATAATGTAAAAACGACCGATAATGTAAAAAAAATTACCGATAATGTAAAAGCAACCGATAATGTAAAAAAAAATACCGATAATGTAAAAACGCTTTGAACCGATAATGTAAAAAACAATTACCGATAATGTAAAAACTGTTCTAAAGACGTTTTCATATGGAATTGGAAACGTTGAATTTTATCAAAAAAGTCATATCTTAATTCAGAAAGGTCGTAAGTCATACCCCAGGGGAAGGGGCTCCCACCCCTACTTCACAGCCCCCTCTTGCAGGTATATTTCCCTTAAAAGGTACATTCAAAGACAGCAGAAGAATTAAAGGTCACTTTTTGTCAATTGTCTAGGCCAAATACATCATGCTGTCATATTTCTCCTACATATACTTAAAGCGCCCTCACTCCTCTGTTGTTCCGCAAGCTCACCAGAAAGAACATATCTACGATAAAAAATATCATGAAAGCACTGCAAAATATTTTGTTAGATAAAGGTGGGTCATATTGATGGCACAGCTTATCTGCATAGGTCTATGACCCAATTGAGGGCGCCCTCTAATAAAAACCAGATATTTCAAAAACTAAAGGACTGAAAATTATATTTTTGAGAAATGAGCTTGTCCGAAAACCCAGGAGTGTTTATTATCGATATTCTGAAGCTGAAGGAAGGTTATTCCCTCTCACCCGTTCCCCACCCCAGGGGAAGAAGGGGATGAAATCGAAGCTACTCACTCTTGATAAGAATTGCGTCCTAGAGGTTATCGACCACGCTGATCACAGATCCGAAGTCTGTCATCCCGTCTCTCGGTCGTAGTGAGATGTGTGGGCCGTCAAAAGGCCCACTTTTAGGGTCAGTGTCCCCAAGAGCAGGTTTTAGGCATTTCAAAACACCCAGTTTTCTTGCTAGATGGATACTAATTAAAATTTAGGAATATGATTTGATATGATTGATTATGGTTTGAAGCGCGCGGAGAACGCGAAAATTTTGATAGTCTGAGAAGAATTTGCGAAAAAGGACAGTTTTGATTCGATTTCACGTGAGTAAAATAACGTTTGGTATTATTCTCTCTTGATCTAGTTGGAAAGTATATACAAAGTTGACATAGGCTCAGTCGGAAAAATGTGCTAGACTGAGATATCAGAAATTACAACTGGTATTTCAGATTTTCCGACTATCGTCGCTCTGACGAACTTTAAGGGGGGTGAGGCACCCCGGCCCTGGGTTTGGCCATAGGTCAGAGTCGGCTAAAAATTGTAGTTGCCGGCCCCATTCTTCCAAGTTCTGAGGGGAAAAATGACGCATGTTTTGCCGGTTTCAGACACATGGCCCAAGGAGGCTGGGATATGATTCTTTTAAAAGGTGTAACTTCATGTGTAAACTAGACTCCACCAAGCATAACCAGTTAAGAAGCGATCACGAAATTTATGAAAGGACCTTTTTGTTTAAAACCATCACCTGTTTTTCTAAGAGTGCAGATGAAAACATCGACATCACGGTGTGGAGGATGTTAGTACCCGTCTTGATGGTTTTTCATTGTTTGCGATGAGGTCAGGTCCAGGTGTTATAGATGCAAGCCCGAAGTCAAGGGGGCGGGGGACAGTCTCGGCGCCCCCTCGAACAAATTTGGGACAATAGATATTAAAAAATAGTATTGCGTTAATGCACTTTTTATAGTATATCTCACCCCCTTACCAATATTTTGCCCCCTGGGAGCCATCTCGCCCCACCCTAGAACCTTGTCTGACTACGACCTAGGCTGCTGTGAGCAGGCTATTGTAGAGTTTTATCAGCTACAAGTACAATTCTTAATATTTGCTTACCACAAATGTACAGTATACGGACGAAGTTTAATACAATCTGTATAGAATATATACAGGGTGTATTTTGATTTCTGAGAGCGCCCTCTTTAGAAGGTTGCTACAGAGTCTGCTCCGCAGGCTACCTACGGCCTGCGTAGCCTACCTATTCTTTTATGTTAAGGTGTTTTGATCATCCTTTTCTTTGTCTAATGAAAGTTCTAAGCCAGTGGTACCAACCTTTTTCAGCTCACCGTCCCCTTTCAGCAAAAGGGTTGGGACCCCCCCCCCCCCCCGCTGTCTGAGCATAGTATTGCTATGTTCAGCTTATGTTGAAATAAAACGGTAGACCAAAACATACATCGTTTTACTGGTGGGTCTGACCCAGGGTACCAAAAAGGGTGCAGGATTTAAAAAAAAACACTCCTTTTAGAGATGGCGAATCTTCAACCCACGATTTAAGACAGCGTGAAGGCTTGATCGTGGCCAAGGGGGAGATTTTTTTTTTTGAAATTTACCAGATGTCAGGGCCCCCGTGGACCGTTCCCCCAAGGGCCCCGTATGGGACCCTGGGGCAACGTTCCAGTGGGGGACCGGGGAGAAGCCCCCGGAGGCTCTGGTGTACTTACGATATTGTTGACACAATAATGGGTCACTGTCAGTTAAATTATCTTTCGATTACCTAATAACCGTCAATGCGCACGAAGGAGACTACAAATCCCACCCTTAGACCAGTCTGTATTTCAATAGTAACTAACGGAAGTTCCCTTTGATGCTGCACGGCCTTGTCCCGTGGGTACACTGTTAAAAAAATCTCTGTTGGTGTACAGCAAAGTTGCTGTCAATTAGGTTTCATACAGGGACAACAAGCATAAGTCTATCTACAGGAACCGCTCTGTATTTTTACAGAAGTGCATCTCTGTTCGTTTACAACAAATCTGCTGTCAATTGGGTTTCATACATGAACAACAAGCACGCGTCTATGTACAGGATGCTTTAATTCAGGTATAGGACCAACGCTGTAGTTTTACAGAACTGCTCAGTACTTTACAAGATGTCACATGCATACCTACATGCACTCCTCTGTTTAATTACAGGGCAAGTTGTTTTACAACCGCCCCAGCCTGCATTTTTACGCTTTTCACCAGCTTTTATATAGCAAAAATTCAGTTTTATAGGGGGATACGCCGTATGCACTTTTTGAGGTACTTATGAACTTGCTTTCGGGTTTTTTATAATTGGCTTTGGGTTTCTAACTGGCTACACATTCTACCCCCCCCCCCCCCCATCTGGCCGAATATTCTCTTTGTCAATTGGGAGGCCTAGGCTAGTCTCTGACTTAGAAGAAAACTTAGAATACATTTCATTTTTCATAAGCATGTTTGCAGGGAAGAGATGTCACTCTTTCGGGAGAAGTTGGCGGCCCAAAAAAGGAGCCCTTGGTTGGTTTAGCCTGTCCGGATTTTCTTCAACACCAAGGTACGGGTGTTTTCTTTGGGGCTTTCCTCTTTCTTGAACTTAGCCGAAGAAGTTTGTCAAAAATCTTCTTGGTTTCTTCTTCTTCAAAGTTGATTTTTAGTACAATTTTGCGCTGCCTTCCTTTTCAACCAAGCGTTGTCGTTGTTTTTGATCTGATAGAATAATTCGTGACACCATCCATTCCTCTGCAAAGCACCTTTCCGCTCGAAGAATCTGGCTTTTATTGAAAGAGTTGTTCTCTTGAATAAAAGCTGTTTTCAAGTCACTTCTTAAGAGTGTTGAGTCTTTGTAACTGCGAGGCCGAGGAGGAAAGGCTTACATCTCTGCGTTATCCCCACCAACGTAGTAGAAACACATATTTTGAAAATGAATTCAAACGGCTCCGGTTTTAATTTAAGTAAGCATTTCTGGACGTGAAAGAGAATGCTCCAATACTGGACCGACGCTGATTGGACGAACGTTAAAGGAGGGAATTTAAGTCTTAGAGAGCTTGAACATATTTTGTGCTAGTTTAGACTTCATTTCGACTGCTTTTAAGTGTTTAGAACCCGAAATTTGTGGGATGAAAGGATGAATACGTGTTTTTCTTTTAGTATACGTCAGAGATTCCATCCGAAAATTCTCAGTGCTTCTAAACTACGTCTAATAAATCGGAACTTTAAACATAGTTTGACAAATGAAAGCAGCACAATATAGTGTAGCCTACGAATTTCACGTTCCTCTGTAGAACATATATTGTTAGCTTCGTGTGTGAATTTTAATAGCAATAATACCACACATAACACAATTTACAGTAAGGTAGCTATGCATAGATTTACGGCAATAAATTTACAGCGAATGCATTTTTTACCCTTTTCAATTACATCCGGCCGAGAATTACAGGCCCTCTGTGATTTGTGAACGTGTATAGCTACGAGGCATAGCAAACTGAGTCTTGAAGGCTATATATCCTGAAACCCTATCAGGTGCCTATTTACATGAATTTGTAGGGGGTTGTAAACTATTTCGGGACCATCAATAGTATTGTCTCCAAGAATGTATTTCACGTTCTTGGAGACCGACTTTCATTGGCACATAGTTGCACGATCCGAATTTCCTAGATAATTACAATTTATAGGCTAACGGGTACATCGTGGGCTATGATATGAATTCGGACAGTGGCGTAGGGCCTACTGTCCGGGAAGGGGCATGCATTATGGGGATCGCCGGCCTTTGGGAGGAGTCTAAGGGGAATCGTGTACATGGTGTTTATTTTGGCCAGTTTTCACTTGTCCCTGTCTCCAGTCCCACTAGATCATGGAGTAAAAGCGTAGCCCTCAAAGCCTCATGTTTTCGGAAGTGATCAAGTTGCAGTGGCGTAGCCACTGGGAACTGGCGGACGGTAGCAAACCTACATAGGCCCCATATTGGTAACCCAGTGGGGCCATTTAATTTTGCACCCGGGATTAACAAGGGGCCCATATGGGTAGCCCACATGCTTGAGGGATATTATGGGGTTTTACCCACATTTTCCCCACATCAGTTGTCACATGGGCCCCAGAACTAGGCCTCCCATGGGTCATATGGGTCATGCATGGGGTGACCATATGGCCCCTTTTTATTAATCTCGGGTGCAATATTATATGGGCCCCTTATGGACCAAGATATGGGGCCCTAAGTGTCCCATATGGGAACGGTTACTAGGTGGTGGCTTTCTGAGGCAAAACGCCTGTCTTGCCGCTCCCCCTGTCGACCCCCCCCCCCCGTCCAACGGGCGATCTGGGGCAAAAAAATTCACTCGAATGAACTACTCAATTGTGACAACGATGTACGGTTTACCTGTTTTGGCTCTGAAGAGGCTCAGTGGACAATTTCTCTTGTAAAACCGCCAAATACAGTCGTTAAACTCCTGATTCGAGTAGGAATTTTCTAGAATTTTCTAGGGTAGGCTTAACCAAAACATTCTGGCGCGCTTCCCACGCTTTTAATTCCACAAGTTAGACTCAGGAAGAAGCATTCAATCAGTGCCTTTGTATTAATATTCTAACAAACATTTAGGTTCTGTTCATTGACAGTAGTTTTTAGGAGACATATAATATTACTGTAAATTTACAGTCACTGGTGGTAACCTATACATTGGCTACAGATTTGTTTCTCTACAGAAAGTAAATGTTTTTGAACGGACAATCAGTGACAATTAAATGAACATACATAAATTGTAAATGTACAAAAAATGACTTATAATGGGACATAAAGTTGTTGTAAATGTACGATTTTTCTGAAACCGCATGTAGTTTTTTTAAGTTTGTCTTTTAACAGAAAATCTCTGTTTGTAAACTGAAGTTGCTAAATAATACATGAAACATAAACCTTTGTAAAAGTACAACAATTTCCTTGTGAAGGGACATCAAAATTACTGTAAATTAACAATTATTTTTAACAGTGTAGGAGGAAGAAGGATGATAGGAGTCGCATGGGGCTTTGAAAGACTTATGCCACTCGAACTGTCCTACAGGTACAAAAAATGAGAGAGCGGAAATTAGCGCATTGAAAAATTGTCATTTTAACGTTTTACTTCATAGTACATTGCAACAGTGCCGAAGGCACGGGAGCATGGGAGGGGCGCGTGCCCCCCAAAAGATTTCTGACTTTTTTTTGTTGAAAATTTTTTAAAATGATCCCAAAAGGCGTTTAAGTTATAGATTTCTGTGGGGGTAGGGTGAGGTGTGTTTTCGACAAAGTGATGAATCTATTTTAACCATTTTCTATCACAAATAGTTCTCAAATTATCAGACTTTTCGCAAGTCGTTCGCAAGCTTCCAAAAATTTCGCGCGCTTCAAGCCATGCCTCAGTGTTGTGCTTATTATAAATACCTTCCGATAACAACTCCCGGAGAAGCAAAGCAGCGACGTTGAAAGCTTTTTAAGAATTCCAAAGCAGAAGAAACGCTTGTTGGGGAATTGACAGTGTCTAAATGGAAAGCCTGAATGCAGTTATGGAAATAATATTAATGCAAAATTTCGGAGCGCTTAGCGCGCACTCGTCACGGTCTGCACTTCATGTCATGACCATTATCAAAATAATGATAAAGGGAAGTATTTTGATTTCAACAATTTTCGGAAAAAGTACATCTCCAACCTCTGTAGCCCTCGCATCTATACGGCATCTTTGACTAATCTAATTTGTCGCATAATGTGAAAGATCGGAAGTATGTATTTGCCGTTTTACATTTTCAAAACATTATTACCGCGCGCTTGGCGCGCACCTATTTATAGATGGTGAATGTCAATACACTTACAACGAAGAAGCATTCTGAAATGCGCTTGTTAGTCCTCCACCCCTTTGCTATACCTAATAGGGGGTGATCTCTCCTGTACATATATACTTCCCCTCCCACTCATTCTCCGTTGCTGGAAGCTTTCGTCTCGGGTTTCTGTTTCATAATTAGTAAAAATACCTTCGTTGTAAAGTGCTTGGCGTCATACTCTATAGTGTCATTTGGATGTCAGGTAATAAGCATCATATTGATGTAGGCATACCCTTTTTGTATAATTAATCCAGAGCTTCCACGAGGCCCTGTACCTGTCTCTGCCAGCCTTGGATACCCTTTTATAATGTACAATGAAGCAAGGGAAAAATTTTGTAATAGTCCAAGATTGTTTCTGTGGACTCCACACAGGTATTTTTGCGTAAATATTGCCCCCGATAGAAGGCAGTAAAGTAGCCAAAAGGGGGTGGAGGAGGTTTGTTGACAATATACCCTTCTCTTAGACAACATACTCTCCTATTTCACCTAACCAAAATTAGAATTCATTAAATTATGGACATTTTTTCAAACATACGATCATTTACAAAATGTCCCAAAGATAACACCATTTTGCATCTAAGCCACCTTGAATTAACAAAAATTTCTCAAAGGGGAGGGGAACCCTTACACCACTCCCCAGGATGGCACCCTTATGTAGTGACAAAGACAGGTTCCCCCCGCTGGTGTATGCAATCGCGGGAACGCATAAAAAGGCACAGTTTACCCAGACTTCGATGGTAACTGAGGTTACATTACGACGTCATCTGTGGTACACCCCAAACTACAACTCCTGCAATGCAAAAGGTATCTCTTATGTTACAGTTACCTACAATTGTCACTTCTGTCAGTATGTCATATTTATGCAGACAGCCAGGAAAACCTACATTTGAGGTAAAAGTGGCGGGGTATTTTTTAGCCATGACCCCCTTCGGTCATGCACCGCTTTCACTGCCACTAATGGGAACATGTGGGTCCTCCCAGGAAACAAAATGAAGTTAAACATTGTTAAATGCGATTTCGTGGCATGGGACAATTCACTAACTTTTTAGTGCATCTGTAAGGAGGGAATGTTGGACCTCCTCGACTTGTTGACTTCATTTATTTCCTTTTATACCAACCAATTTAAGAGCTCGGTTAGAGGAAACCTTTTGAAATCTTGTAAGGCCAAGTTTAAATCGAATACCTCATTTGTTTCAAAACGCCCCCTGCTTCTCCCTTAGCGCTCATCGCCCCCTGAATTTGCGAAAACGCCCCTTTGGGAACCCTGTTCTATAAGCAATGAGCTACTATACGTCTTGAGCCAGATCCCATAGGCGTAGGAAGCTGTTCTCGACCGGGGCCGAAAGTTGTTTCTGGCCGATGTCCTGGGGATGGGCGGTCTTAAGGGGAGGGGAACGCTCCTTTCCTTTGGGGATAGGCCTATATGAATATTTGAGCGTCCTTGGATGAAACTGGTGCAAAATATTGGGCAAATTTTAAGGAAAACAATACTGCAAATTCTGGATATTTTTTAAAGAGGGAACATAATAAGGGGTTTTCGTCCTTCAATTAAGGGGGAGGCCCACCCTCTCCCCTAGGTAAGCATTAGTCTGCTCTGCTGGACCCAGCCCACATTTGGTGCCCACGTGCCAGTGAGCGATGCCGAGATTTGTCCACGTTGCCCTGTGAGTCCACACAGATAAGCTACAATGATGTCCTGCATGTGTATCCACTAGTATGTTGAAAGCTTAGGAAGTTCGCGTGAGAAACATCCTGACTTAATGTGAGTTTGCTATCGATTATAGGCATAGTTGGTAGGGCATAGGCGTACGGGTTAGGGGCTGGGAATTAACCCCCCCCCCTAGATCGGACATAACCTATTTTTCGGCAGTTTTGGGGGAAAATCGGACATTTTTTTCGAGCACAAAGGTTTTTCTCTGAAAAAAAAACTACTTAGCCCCTAGGAAAAATATTTCGTGCCCCTATGTGGCAGGGGCTATGGCCCATATGGGCTAACAGTACATGAAATGATTGGGGCAAACGGTGTGGTCGTTATATAAAGCTCATCTGGGCAAGATAACGTTTTGTCAGACAGTATGTGATATGGTCTGTATGTAACTTATGTTCTGCCCCCTGTGGGCTTGGGGGTTGTAGAATATGCCCACGGTATTTCCCGCCTGTCGTAAGAGGCGACTAAAGGGACGGACTTGCACTGTATTTAAACTTTGCTTGACACAATATAACACATTTGTGTTGGCGTGTCGTTAAATTTCATCTAACTAACTGCATCATAGTTGGACTCGAGCCACCAGTCCGTGCAACAAGTATGAAGTTTATTGGGAAGGTACTGTACTGCAGGCTCTCTTCCATTGCAGATGAAAACCTGAAACTACTCCCCTAGTCCTTTGACCGCGAGGGGACACGAAACACAGAAAACCACGGCAGCTCTGGGTTAGTGCAAGAGATCCTGCATGCTTGTCTTGATGGCCAGACAAAAGGTTGTCTTTGGCAGGTTGGTACATAAGGTTGAATTGACGGAATCCGTGATAAAAAAAAATAGACATCAAATTGTTGCTGAGGGGGCTCAGCTTGTCTTATGGGTGGGGTGGAAGAATGGTGGTAGGGTTGCCTGGGACTTTGGCAGTGTTGTAACGAGTCATGACTCGAGTCACTAATTTTCCAAGGGGAATGACTCGAGCAATTGTGTCATAATTTTCCTCATAGAAATAATACAATAACTCGAGTCACTGACTCGATTCGAGTCACATTGAAAGTAGTAAATGACTAGACTCGACTGCAAAATTGAGTGACTCGTTAGAGTACTGGTGGCCATTAAAAATGAGTCTTTTGTGTCTCAACTTACAGAAACATGCAGTGTAGATCGAAGTTACTTGGGTAGGGTGAGCCCTACCACGCCAGGCCTGAATCGAGGTTCAGGTGTCACGCAGGTGAACGAAAATAGTTCCGAGGAGGTTGTGACTTCCCTGACAGCAAAATTTGGCGGTCCGCCGGTGGCCAAAAGGCCGACGGAGGGCCATCATAGGTCCGCTGGCTAGACGAAACTTGAGTGATGTCATAAAGACCAGGGAGCTCTCACAGCTCCCTGTACAGACTTATCCCAACATAAAAATGTAAAATTACTGATATGAGCCGTAGCGCCCTCTCTAACTGTACACTATGCCACACAAACTATTTGTACGTAGTTACAGTGACGTGGCGTCGAAACGAAGTACGGAAGGAATCCTTCAAAAGAACCCCGTAAATCTTTGTATAGCATTGCCATCATTTTATTTTAAGTTAATGCTAAGATGAAGAACACATTAACAAGGGTACCGAAGTTATTATGTGTCTTTTATCTCGCCATTTGTGTGACCAGAGCGGACGAACATGATCATGTTGTGAGTAGAACAATTTTATTGAAATCTTGTATTATGACTGCCCTAGGTTAAGCCCACACAGCTAGGCTAACGTTAGGCGTACACCACTGTGCTACTTTCGTACGGAAGTAACGCTAGGCTAATGTCTCAAGGCGAGCAAAACTTTTGACACTAAGGCATTTACCAACTTGACCTAAAAGGAAATGATTGTTTACCATAACACAAACAAAAAATATGCATCAACATTCCAATAACCTGCTCTACACAATATTTTGTCGACGAGGCTTTTTAATGAGCAGTAGAGATTCTAGTCTAACCTGTATCACTAGGCTAGTATCAAGTATCAGGCGCTAACGTTAGGCCCTACAGTAATGTAATAATAATAGACCGTGTTAGTGTTCTACGCCAGTCCTGCTACTAGGCCTATAGCCAGGTTAACTTGAAGTGACTGGAGTCTCAGACTCTGGTTCTTTATGCTACCGCTAGTTAGTGCTTAGGTATTTTCTCACTGATTACTTCTCTAGTAGTAGGCAAGAGCTCTGCACCACATTATGTACTAACGTTAGGCCTAGGGCTAGGCACTAGGTAGTCCTTGAACAGGACCGTGTACTGCGTTAACGGTAGAACCTACTCCGTACCACGGTCCTTGTCCTGCATACACAAAATTTCCGGTTGTTAGCCGGTCTGCCAGCAGACCGGCATTCCTCACAGCTTCAAATATTCACCTATGATTACCATACTTTCCATGAATGTTCTTTGCCATTGCATCTATGCTTCCTGACCAGTTTTCTTGGAATAGAGGTGGAGCAAGAAGGTGAAATTTGGAGGTAAAAACTGACCTTAACACTAAGTCAGTTACAAGATTTTAGAGTGCCCGTGCAGTCACATGACTGACTTGCCTGTAAAAAGTTGTAACCAGGGTAGTATGCAAAAGGATACAGTAAGTCGTATAGATGCACATTTTTCGACTTTGGAGAAAATATTTGTATATTAGAAATGGACCTTCACCTCAAACCGGTATATATTGACTTCAAAATCTGAAACCAAGAAAATGTAACAAAATTTAAGGAAATCCTGCTATTAATATCAGGAAATTGGTTATGAAAATGTGGAATTGCTACCTTGAGCCATGTGGCTGCCGTTCTTTGAAGAACAACGAAGCGAGTTCTGTGAGTTTTGGCCTTAGAACACACCTGTGAGCTGTGTGAATGCATATTTTCATACAATATAATGATAATAAACTGAATTGCATTGTTTTAAAATCAGAGAAATGACAATTAGTGTAGGAACGATCAATTTCTGATAAATTTTCCTCCCAAACCTTAACTGCAGTGTTTTTTGTGTAGGCAGGACAAGGACTCTAGTGCGGAGTAAAACAAAGTGTACGTAGCATAGAGTCCTGTTCAAGGACTAGGCACTAGGCCTAGGCTAGGTTTATGTGGCCCAGATTGGAAAGCTTGCAATGGTGTGCGGGGATATTAGTAATGGCCAAGAGAATTGTGTGGCCGATACTATCTAAGCGGAGCGCCACCATGAGTTGGCACGGAACATAGCAAGAAAATATAAGCCAAAACTACCTCCAACATTGCAGGAAATTGCCTTTCCCAGCCAACTTGCTTGGTTGCTGCCAACAAGTTTGCACAGTTGCAGTTGTCAGTTGTTAAATTGCGTGGCTGGCAACTTCGAAATTCATATTTTTGTGCAGGGGATAAATCCCCCATGCAGGGCAAACTTTCCAATCTGGAATGTGGCTTCTTATGAATGACTGAGTGCACTGTAGGCCAAAAATGGGTCTTGTCCCAGATCTTGCCAGTTGGTACAAAGTGGCCTCAACTATTAGGCCTACACAAGTAAGGGTGTGTAATAGCCTATATCAAGTTCACTCTTATGGTTACTTAATAGTGGATGAAGTGTCGTTCTCAAAATAACCCTTTTGTAAGTATCTTTCAACACTTATTTGACAAGTGAGGTAATAACATTTTGAGAACAGAGAACGACTCTCTCTCTAATAGTGACAAAAAACATCAAAAGTAAGCTATTCCTTTCCCATGTAATGAACTAGTCTTTTACATGCAAACCGGCAAGATCTGGGACAAGATCCGGCTAAACCACCGTAGCAATCGCAGTGATAAATGCTGACATTGTCCTAGGGCTGTGACTGTTAACCGGTTAACCAACCGATTGATTGGTTAAACGACCGCCAAATGTTGTTTCGTTTAACCATTTTTGTATCCTAATAAATCTGTCGTTGCAGTTCACCTTTATACCTAAACTCGTTTACGCAGTAAACCGCAGAAGTTACTTGCCCCAAACCATGTAACAATGGGTAAACTTTGGATGAAAAATTACAAAAGGTTTAAAAAAGTCCTTTTTAATGCCAGTTGCACAGTCTGTGTTGCACAGCTTTGGCTGGTATATCAATCCACTCGCCCCATGATGTGGGAGTGTTTTGCCGAAATAATATGACAATAAACTCTTTCATGCAACTTTTGCAAAGGATTAAAAGTATCAAAGGTGCAGGGATTAAACTATGCAGTACACACAATCCAACATACCTTTTAAAGTGTGGAGCACCGTAAACTTGATAGATAGGACTAAAATGTGATTGCACATCTTACCTGAAGTTCAGTAGCTTGGCAGAGAAAAACAGCTTCAGCGCTCTATACCTTATAGCTATAAAATTGAACTTTAGTGATGTCCATCCCCAAGTAGTTACAATAAGCAACACATTTCAATAGCAACAAACATTCCTGTACTAGTTGCACTTGTAATCTTTCATTTTCAAATTAAAATATTTTCTTCCCAAAATTGGTCTCTCTAGTCCAGGTTTTACATGCTTATTTGTCAAGAAAAGCTGTGATTGGATGATAAAATCATGGCCCGTTCTGTGGCAGTGTGGATGCATTTCACCGCACCCAATCTTGTTTGCTTTGAAAAAGTCTTCTTTTGAGATCCCAGCACATTTCAATACATTGGTAATAGTGGTGGAGTCTTCATAATTACTCCTTGTCTTCATAGTCTCTTCAGTCCCACAAACTTTTAATGTGGCAGTCCTGCAGAATAATGTTGCTCTATGCAGTAAGCCCCAGACTTAGGTCATGAAAGCTTTTCATCTGTTTTGCATTCTTCTGAAAGAATTAAAATACCTATTTTTACTATAGTATGAAGAAAAAGAAGAAGTAGTCCTGTGGATGAACACAGTTGGACCTTACCATAACAGACAGGAGACATACAGATATTTCTCACTGCCATTTTGCCGAGGCAAAAAGGAAGCAATCAGTCATTACCATGAAACACTGGGAGAGAACTTGCAAGGAGTTGAATTAGAATTCAGTGGACTGGATATAGATTATGCAGGTGAGGATAGGAAACATTTTTACAGAGCACACATAATTGCCCAATATGAAGTGGAGAAAAGGAATGGAAATTGGAGAAACAAGCTGTAAGACTTTGTAGGTTGTGTGATAATTTATATGTTTGGCAGCGGGATGAGGATTTTTTATTTTGGTGCTATTCTTACTATTAAATGGATTATAGTTTCTCCCATTCGAACTAACCAGAACAAGTTAAAATAC
Source organism: Holothuria leucospilota (assembly GCA_029531755.1). Classification (NCBI taxonomy): domain Eukaryota; kingdom Metazoa; phylum Echinodermata; class Holothuroidea; order Aspidochirotida; family Holothuriidae; genus Holothuria; species Holothuria leucospilota. Next base: position 26,469,217 of record CM055980.1, read on the forward strand.
TAATATTACAAAATGGTAAATGTGGACATATATAATGGAAGAAATGTGCACCATAATTCCATAATCTGTATATACTGGTGTAGAACATTATGAGTTTGTTCCATCTGTAAGGGGAGAGAAGAATAATTTATTCAACATTGTATTTGAGTTGGCACAACTACTGAAGGTGAAGAACGCTACCTGTACTTTGCCCTTTTCTATGAAATTATGACCCCCCCTTCAAGTTTTTTTTTTTTTGTAATTTAATGAATATTTAAAAGATAAATAATCTAAGGGCAAGTTCTTTCAAGAAAGTTCATCCTACAATATGTTGGTCATCAAGACATTGTTCTGTACAGATTACTAGAAATGAAAGTGGAAAATATCCGTAATTTCATTTCAGAGTCACAGTAGACCGTACTGTAAATCATTTGTTGGCTTTCTCTGATTTTGAAATTATAGAAATTAAAATATGAAGGGATTGGTTCATCTTTTAACTAGATTTAAAACTTATAAGTTATGTTATATGTGGAAAGAAACTTCTGTGTTGAATTTTTCAGTGGAAATAATGGACACAGATAACTAGTATGCATGTATACAAAGAAGATTAGCTTTTCTACTCCAGTGAATCAAATTGATGATCAGAGTTATAGCCCATCTTTACCTCCTGTAATAATGCTACAAATTAAAAGCTATTGTATAATCCAGTGATTTGTATTAACTTTCAGTTGATAAACCACAGACCAAATACTGTGAAGTGGAACTGAATGATGAGAAGCTGGGAGCATTTATTTATGCTGTAAAGAACCACTACTGGTACCAAATGTACATCGATGATTTACCAATATGGGGTAAGTGACTACAAGAATGGATTCTGTATCCAGCTGTACAAGTTTTTTTCTAAAAGCACCAATTTGCTCCTTCTAGAGTGTAGGCTTTTACATTGGTTTATACTTTATGGCATTTTGAAGTATCAAGTTTTGTGGTCCTGTGGTTCTATGTAAGCCATGGAGGAGGCCTTTGGCCTCATTTGTGGAGAATGTGTGGGCTCTGTTGATAAAAATATTGTCAGCTGATATTGAAGGACACTGGTTTATTTGTTATCTTCAGGAATTGCTCAGACAGCAGTAAAACAACAACAAATGACAAAAGTGTGATGAAAATGAGGTGCAACAATGTAGTAAATTGGATTTGAACTCTTGTAATGCAAAATTTAGATGATACCATTGCAGGGCTTGACATAGGTCTCAGAAAAGAGGTCAGCAAAATTCAGTCTGAGGGAGGGCTGTGATGCAGTTTTTACTAGTTCTTTGAAAATTTGAGGGAATCTATGGCAAACAGGGCTTTTGCCACCTGTGCTGATGGTTAGCACAAGTCCTGCAGGTGCTATGGTTTAGTGGGTAGAGGTTGAATTTAGGGTTTGAAGCAGTGCTGCTCAGGAATTGGGAAGTCCACTAATTCACTTCGCAGACTCATACTTACCCCTTGCTACATTAATTTTCCATGAGACCTCTACAGTTTCACCTGTTGTTTCACTTCCGGCTGGCTTCCAGGGGTCTGGACACGTCCGTCCCTCTAGCCGAGCACGTCTGCCCACACTTCGAGTGGTGGATGAAGGACGAGCACCTCCTGCAGGGGGTCCCCTTCGGGACCTTCCGTCCCAGCCTCTCCATCACTACAGATGCCTCGCTATCGGGCTGGGGCGCCTTCTGCAAACACAGAACCCTCGCAGGGGTGTGGACAACAGAAGAGTCGGGACTGCACATGAACGTCCTCGAACTCGAAGCTGTAGGGAGGGCAGTAAGGGCCCACCGGGACCATGTGCAAGGCAGATGCCTGACGGTCTTCTCGGACAACGCCACCGTCGTAGAGTATATCAACAGGCAGGGCGGGACAAGGTCCCCCCAGCTCTGTGTCTAAGTCTGGTCCCTCCTCCTGTGGTGCCGCGCACACGACATCGTGCTCAGAGCGGCCCACATAGCCGGGAAGAACAACACACTCGCGGACCCTTTGTCCAGAGGCCGTGCGAGTCAAGGGGAGTGGGAACTAGCGTCCAGGTGGGCCACGTGGCTGTTCAAACGGTTCCACAGGCCCAACCTGGACCTGTTCGCGACGGCGGAGAACGCCGTCCTTCATCCAGCACTCGAGGTGTGGGCGGACGTGCTCGGCTAGAGGGACGGGCGTGTCCAGATCCCTGGAAGCCGGCCGGAAGTGAGACAACAGGGGAAACTGTAGAGGTCTCATGGTAAATAGATGTAGCAAGGGGTAAGTATGGTCGCTCGTGAATACCCACACCAGTCAGGTGGGGGGAATCCATCACCTGGGAGTTAAGAAAAGTGCATATTCATCCCAGAACAGTCTACAATTTTCTTGTCTGACTTGACCATAAAATTTAAAAGAGAGCTGCAGAATGTGAAGAACTTGTATGTTTTTTTTTAACCCTTAAAGTGTACCTCAAGTCTGAAAATTCAAAAATATATATTACAGAGCATGAAAACTTAATTCCAGTGGTCCAACTCCCATCTTCACAGGACATTCCTAAGCTGAGATACAAAATGTTGAAGTTTATTCACTCAATTTAAAAAGGTAGATTGCGCAATAATTTGTGATGTCATTGTTGTACTACTCAAATTACAACCTTTGCATTTCTTTGTTTTTCTGAAAGTTACTACAACTCGTGCCAAAATGTGATCGCATCCTTACGACTTTGCGGTGACTTGACTATACAAGCCCTCTCTGTACAGCATGTCATGCAACAAAACAGGAAGTATTCAAGGTCATATAAACACTTTCAATTTTTAAAGGAAAACAAAGCATTTAATGTGAGTTGTACCACAAGGAGGACACAAATTATTGCGCAATGGACTATTTGAATTTAAAGGAATAAACTTTAACATTTAATATCTCAGCAATGGAATAAGCTATGACAATGGGAGTTGGACCAATAAGATTCATTTTGCAACCTCTAAAATATATATTTTCAAAATTCTAGACTTTAGGTACACTTTAAGCTCTTTTGATTTAAAAAAGTGAGTTAAAGGTCTGATGACATGGAAATATTAAAACATAGTTGTATATTTGATGTAAAAAGCATTAAAAAAATGAAATTGCTGCAATTTTCATTAAAAAATCCATCAAATATTGACCATTTTACAGGGTAATTTCTGTTTCACACTTGTATCATGAATAAACATGAGCTAAATATGCAAATATGTGACATTAAAAGAGGGACATACCATGTCTGGCTATTGTTAGCCCTTTTTTTTGCAACTTTCATTTCAAGGACATTGATAGCATTGTTATCCCCTGATCCATTATGAAAGTTAAAATTGTTTCCTTGGGAAATATCAGTATCACTCACCAGACAGTAAACTATCTGATCAGTAATTAAAAAATATCAATTAAAGTGATGCGGCGAGTTTGCAAAAAGGAAAAACATAAGATTTTGCTTCTTATATCTTTCTTTATTCTTAAAATGCTACGAGTGCTTTATACAGAGTTGAAGAACACAATTTGAAAGCTAAAAATGATAGTGATAGTCTCGGGAAGTAACCTAAACAGCATAAAATTGTTAAATTTTTGAAGGCATTTTTTAAAAACAGTCCTTACTATACGGCATTACACCATGCCTACAGAGAACGTGATGTTGAATATGCAATGTTATTGAGGTGTCACCAAGTTAAAAAAGACGTACCATACCACTTCAGCCTGACTAGCTCTACGGTAGCCTGCAGCTGTTCGCTCAAGACCACTGAATGCATGTTCTTGCATAATTGCTTCATAACACTACATAACTTGTATACATACAATGTAGTTTCCTCTTACTACATAGTACAGGTCACAGTCTTTCACTCTTTGGTACGCGTTACAGTACCGATTTGAATTTGGACCTTACAGGTTTACAACGAAAGTTACACCAATACTATCTCTTTTATTGCTTTGAGTAAGAACATCAAAGACGATGTTAAGTGCACATAAAAGGCAGAGCATCTAACGTTAGTCTAAATTAGGCTTAATTTACACAGAGGTACCACTAGCCAGTATTACCATGCACTCTGTACATTGCAATATCAACGTTACCTCTTCAAGATCCACACACACACACGTCTTGTTCCCTTGTGTTGTTGTGCTAAATCGATCAGCTGTTTACACCTAGTGAATATGCATTAGTACTTCGTTCTCATTGGTCCGCTCAACTGATGTTCATTAGGAGACCGAATAGTGTTTGTTTGCAGCACATTTTTGATTTCCTCGAGTTAAGTCGTAATTTTTACGAAAATTTTAAGACTGTTGCCGGAATGTGCACAGCAGGCCTTATCTTTTCTCCCTTACTGTTCATAAGGGTCACTCAAAGGAATCACTGGAATTTTTAAACTCGATTTTTTAATGTTTTTTACTTTTTGCAGTCGCACGGCATCACTTTAATGTAGGGTTAACAAAAGAAATCTTAACACTGTGCAACACTCCACATCATCATTTTTTGGCATCTAGGCAATGAGTTACTTCAGAAACCATCAAACTTTGAAGACATACTGTATGTCTTGGGAACGGTAAACGATATTGAAATAATTCCAGTGGATCTTTCATTGGGGTATTTTGTTCTTTAACTGAGAAGTAAAACAGCTCTTTTTGGTGGCATTTCAACAGAACTTAAATAACTTTGTTTTACCAGAGCACACTACCAACTGCATGGTCAAGTGGTTAGACCATCCGACTTGCAGCCGGAAGGTCTGGGGTTCGACCCCTGACCGGGTCATACCAAAGACTTAAAAAATGGAACCTACTGCCATTGTGCTTGGTGCTCAGCATAAGCAATGAGTAGGGAAAACAAGCCAGTGAGCCACAACTGGAAAAAAGGCAGTGGCCGGCCCAGCTTAAGTCAGTTGGTTAGAAACTGAGCTGTAAAACCTCATCTAACTCCAACCCCACAGGGTTGTAGCTACGGTGGGCGGCACTGGGCAGCTGCACCCAGCACTGGATATTCCCGCCCGCCACTCCAGGCAAGCACACATCTCCCCGCCCACCACAAATCTGCCTACTGAGACCTAAAACTAGCCCCAAATTTACTTCCTTAAGTAAAATGAGGGAAAAATGAAAAATTAGTGGCTGAAAAATGGGGTAGATCCATGGGGGGTAGGGTGAGGCACTTTTGCCAGATCAGACAATTACGTGGCACTCAAATTTGGCTAGCTACAACCCTGGGAACCCCAGTGGCCTAAAGTTACTGTATCATGGGCACTTCTCTGCTATTACCAAAAATCATGACAGCTTACCCAGACAAGGCTAGTCTAGACTCGAAAACAGTAAAATACAGTAACTGTAAAGGACGGGGAAGTATTGAATGTAAAATTTTTATTCCCAGTGTTTACCTTGATGTTGTAAATGTAAATAGATTGTTCTGAGGAACACAGGTGGTTAATTATGAACTATAAATTTGGATTGGACATTGGATGTTAATATCAAAAATTTTTTTTACTGTTTTAACAGCTGAGTTGATTATTTATTTAATGACTTGTAGTCATATATTAACATTTCCATTTTACTGCCATATTTGATTTGATAGGACACAACTGACATGGTGATAATGTCAGTATGAAGGTTTTCTTTTTTTTCAATCAGTGTAAAGGTGGTTTTGATTCATGCAAAGTGCAATCAGTAGCTCACAAAGAAATTACACTTCATAGATCACAAATGTACCAGATATGCTATGGATGAACCAGTACTGGTATTATGTCAGTCATACATGCTGTATGAATAAGGCAATGTTCAAACTGAATAAAAAGTGGACTAGAGTTCAGTCAGTTTTCTTGTAGTACAAGCCTGCATGGCTGGTTATATAGTCTCTCCCCAAGTCAGTGCAATACCTTAGGTTGATATATGATTGCAGGATTCAGTTAGCAAGTCAAATCTACTCTGTAGGTTAATGTGATAATTCATGTGGTGTTTGGATTTAAATAGATTTCTTCACTTTAAAAGATCATACCTGACATGAAACTTCATGTGCTTTTACAATCAGCTGTTTATTATGATTAAAAGTTAAAAGAGTAGTAAAGACCAAAATTAATTTTGGTTATTGAATATGATAATAGGAATGACATCAAGTCCAAGCATCTTGGTGGTAGAAGCACTTGATTCCCATGTTGCATCCTTAAGTTCTGAAGAAATCACATTTTGTACCAAAAGTTAACTTGGAGCAAGCAGGCATTATGCTGTGGCTTCACTTAATGACCAATGTTTTGTTCCTGTTCATTTGTATAGCATTCACAGCATTTTGTATGTTTACAAACTACAGTAGGGCTTGAAATAAGCTTTAAAAGGTCACAGCCAAATTGAGCAGATTGGCTATATGTCTATGTTATTTCATACAGTAGGGCATTTCTGAGGGGCACCACTGCTATCAGTAAGGGCCCAATAGCTATGGCTGTTGGTGCTGTAGGTTATTTCAAGCCCAGTTATAAACCCTGTGGGCAACTATGCAACCCCATGAACCAACCAATCCAAGATGAAAACAGTTGAAAAGTAAAAAGTGTCACCTGGTAATCACACCTGCTTGCTTTAAATACACTTTCAGTGAAACAAATGTTCCTATATTTCAAGAACTGAATCTAGGATTTGAAAGTTTTACCAGAATGCTTTCATGTAATTTCTCTGTAGCATATCCAATGTATATAATTTTGGCTGAATTGTATTTGTCATGTTAAGAGTGTGATAAACTGATGATGAAATAACGTCGTAAAATATACTTTGGAATCAGTTGGAAATATAGCTATAGGTTACCAACCATGGAAATCAACTGCATGGCGTGCACGCTCTGTCGCTGGAGTGAAAACAATCACTGGACTGCGTTGTGTATGCATTATGTGCTAACGTTTTCACTCCAGGGTATTGTTGTCGTGGGGGAAAGAATGCATATCCCACCAACTCAGTATGTTACTGAAATATTTTGGATTGAAGCTGGTTGTTATTTTGAGAAGAGTGTTGCTCTCTACATTCAGTACTTGCTTAAATAATACACACTTCTTTTTGTTTTTATTTCTCCTCCACAGGAATTGTAGGAGAAATTGATGACGCTTCTGGCAAATACTACATCTGGACTCATAAGAAGCTTGAAGTAGGATACAATGGGAAGCAGATTGTTGACGTTAATCTTACATCAGATGTGAAGGTTGAACTGACCAAAGGTGTAAACATACCTTTCACATATCAGGTGTTATGGAAAAAGTCAAGTGTGCCCTTTAAGGCTCGATTTGACAAGTACTTGGATCCTAGTTTTTTCCAGCACAGGGTAGGTTTCTTTTAGAAAATATGTTTTGTTTACATTACAGTCTGTCTGTTCAGGCAGGTCCAACTGAGTGGATAAATCTTTTGAGTAATTGTCCCATCAAGAAAATTTTTGTTTTTTGCCCAATCAGAATGTCTGGTTAACATGAGATAAACGTTCTTTGATGTCTGTTTTTGTGGTGATCTTGATGAAGTAATTGTTCAAAGATAAGGATTTGAATTTAGCTAGGCTATGTGCATTTAGTTTGTAGAGACTGGCATGGCGAGAAAAAATCGGCAAAACGGGAAGCTCCTTGCCGGGAAATTTTGCTTCTCGCGGGAAATCCCGCTGCGTCAAAAAAAAAAAAAAAACCCTATAACGATGTGAGAATTTGGAATGATTTTAAAACCAACATGAAAAAATAACTGATCACTACTCTAGTTGAAACCTTTAAGAAAGAAACATTTTAATTTACCAGCCTACCAGGAGGTTTATGTGCGTCATTCTTTTACTTTTAATTCAATCCCCTGGTCATGCACTCGCGGCCTTCTGTCCGCGGCCGCGTACCTCTAACGTATCTCAAGTTACTGTATGTACATACACCTAATGCAATTCAGACTACAGGATGTTAAATGTTTCAGATACTGAGTCAGTCTACCATTACCTTCTGTGGCTTTGTGTCCAGTGTGCCGTAACGTGCATCGTAACAAAAAATAATGTCAAGTTTTTCACCGCAACTTCTGCACTGTAAAGTACCTCAACCATGTGTTCAAATTTCTCGTAAACTGCTTTCTTGTTACTCTTTATCAAAATCCACTACCTACTGTACACACTGATCCTTCGAAATAATTACAGTAAAAACCTTTCTAACGCATCTCCTGGGCCGAGATTTCACCCGTACCATACCGTTAACTATGTATGGTACGATGCGGCAGTCACTGTGCATGTCGTTATCACATACGAACGTTCATTCGTTGCCTGAGTACTCTCTATGATATGGGCTGTGCCGAAGCAGTGCAAGTGACTTTGGCACACTCCACTTGCAAATGGGGGGTACACCAAAATTGGAAAATATTTTGCTCTTTTTTGCCCTATATTTGGAAACTTATAGTTTGGAAACAAATTCAGTAATTTGAAAAGCAATTAAAAATTATGAGCAAGAAAAAGGTAATCATCATTTTGGTATTTAAGGAAGTAACAGGATAGAGGACAGGGTGGAGGATTTTTTCTGTCCACACAGCTCATGCAATATACCCCTTGAAAGAATGTGTACGATACTAGAGCTGATGAAGTGAATTTTGTTTCCAAAAAGTCTTTCCACCAAAAATTTGAAGTCTTAGCGATTGATTTGAGACAAGAGAATATTATTGTGGTTGGAATATGTGCATAGTTTATGTAGTGTAACTGTTTTACCAAAATTTACTTCTTTAGATAACGAAGGCATGTCATCTTAATGTAAGTGATAAGAATGAAATCTAGCAACATAAAAGTCAAGCCAGTTGACGTACCTATTTGTGTATATATTTTATGGTAACGGTAAATTTTCAGCACTTTCTTTCACACTATTTCTCAGCCTTAGTATCCTTAGTATCCCAATCCACACACACTGCGTGCAAAACACCACTGCGAGCTGTCTTTTGACTTTCATATGTAGCCTATATATGAACAGTACACAATGCAGGTGCTGAGCTTAACGGCCTGACTGTACGGCCCGAAAGTGAATTGAGCCTAGATTGCTTGACAGAGGAACAAAACTAATATAACTGTAACAATCTTTGAAGAAAAACAACACAATGAGACTTTACATAAGTAATTCATGCACAAACAAGTAAAAGTACAGTATTATGGGTGCTAGATGTATATGAGTGAATTTAGTTATGTCGGCCTCAAAGTACCATGTACAGTCTGATACCAAAAATCCCAACGGCTACTTCTTTCAAATATATTTTCCGAGCCTGCCTAGGCCCGAGATGCAATCATCAGGGCCTGGAAGGGCCGTTTCCTAGTTTAAGTTTAATAAAGCTAAGAAAAAGCAAGTCAACCAAGCAAGAGGTGCCCTCTATAGTCTCTTGGCTAAGTCCTATGACTTGCAGTTGCCCCTTGACATACAGTTACAACTTTTTGATCAAATTGTTCTTCCTGTCCTCTTGTATGGGTGTGAAGTTTGGGGTTTTGAAGATATCTCGCAAGTTGAATCGTTTCATATGAAATTCTGCAAAAAAATTCTCAAAGTTCATAATTATACTGCCAATTGCATGGTATACGGGGAATTGGGTAGACACAGGCTAATTAAGACAATTGAAGTAAGAATGGTCACGTTTTGGGCAAGAATTGTTAACGGTAGTAAATATAAGCTTTCATACACCCTGTACAACCTCTTAAGAACCCTGCATGAGAAAGGTATTTATAGTTCTGGATGGATCATAAAGGTTAAAAGTATTCTTGATTATTCTGGTATGTCATATGTTTGGAATTTTGCGACTAATAATAATGAAACTCTTATTGACATTAATTGGCTTAAAAATTCACTTAACAGGAGACTTTCTGATATGTATGAGCAAGATTGGCTTTCAGAAGTGTTCAATAACTCCCAGTGCAAGAACTATCGTATTTTTAAGACAAAATTAGAACTAGAAAGATATCTTGTTTGCTTACCTATTAAAGACTGTATAAATTTGTGCAAGTTCCGATGTGCTAATCACAAACTCCCTGTTGTCACTGGAAGATTTCTCAACATCACTTTTAACGAAAGAATTTGCCATTATTGTAGTACCGAGAAACTAGGGGATGAATTTCATTACCTATTTGAATGTAATAGGTTTCAGAAGGAAAGAAAAATTTTCTTAAAACGTTTTTTTACAGTTAACTCAAATGCAATTAAAATGAGACAACTCTTTCAGACTAGAAAAAGATCCATTCTCAGAAATCTCACTAAGTTTGTAATTGTTATTATGAAATCCTTTAGCTAATTAATTCACCTTTCTGTTTAGGCTGGTGGCATAGGTCTTTTGCTACCAAGCTTCCCAGGTCATACTTATGTTTCTTGTTTTTCTCTCTTTTTTCTCTTTCTTCTTATTTTGTGAATTTTGTAAACTTGTATTGTTTTTTCCCTTTTTGCAACTTTTTGTAAATATTGTATTATGATTCTCGCACCTCAAGAGAGGTAAACAGAATAAACTGAAACTGAAACTGAAACTGATCCTGCAATCTGGGAGGCTTCATTTTGCCAAAAATTTTCTGTACGCTACCGCAAACCCATGGTCGCGCTCCGCATAGATAGTAAAGAATTATAATCATGCGGGAAATAATTTCTGGCTTGCCGGGAAATTTGCATTTTTTCCAGCCCTGGAGACTGGTAGTATGAAAATGAAATGTTACTGTCAGTTGAGTAGCCTGCAGCTTGTCTGATCATTTCCTCTACTTGATCTTCATCAGTGTCATGAAAAAGAGGGCTTGAAATTAGAAAGGACAGGCTGGAATGACTTTCACTCGGCAGAAATTTGCCGGGCTTTAAGGCAAAGTAAAGGCCAATCGAGCTCAAAAACAAAAGAACAGTTAAGAGGGGTTAAGGCAGGTTAAGGGAAATCATGCATGGTAATAATGGCCTCTGATGTAGATGATTTCATGGGGAACCAAGGCAATATGAAGGGGCCTGATTGCCATGGCCTCTGGGCCCTGAATGGAAGAACAGAAGGAGACATATTGCCTAATGTACTGTAGACACATCTCACTGTAAGAAGTTGCTTGTACTTAATCACAGGTACAGTATGTATCAGTAATGTGTGAAATGTAGACAGAGGTAGGTTTCCCGACTCTTCAGAGTCATGAATCTTGCTCAGGAGTCCAGTAAAGACTCCACTTTTTCCGGAATCACAGCTCCTTGGAATTTTCAGTATTGCTAAATATATGAACAATAGTCATATCTTGGAATTTGCATATATATGCTGTTTCGTATGTTTTCATGAAGTATTGCATTAAGTGTCTGGTTTGACTTTTCCTGTATGCAAATCTCAAAATTCCACTTCAGTTGGCCACTATGTCTCTATGGCATTGGTTAGTTGGGCACCTCTTCCATTGCGAAGCCTGTACTGTAAACCAAGTGGTGTATTAATACTCATTAGAAGGCTAGTAATTGATAATTTATAGCTGCTAAGGTACATATTCCTTCATTAGTTGTGATGTTATCTTGGGAGTCATGACTCCATTCATAGTCGCAACTAACAGGGCCACAGGTACTGACTTTTGGAGTCCCCCAAGCCTAAAATGTTGCATTCCCTCTTCTTCAGACACATGCTTGTTAGAAACGAACATTTCACCATGTCATGGTTTTGACAGATTTTACATGTTTGCCTGGATTTAAAAGAATAAGTTATGAAACTGCTCTTAAAAACAGTTTTTTTTTTTTGTCTTCAGATTCATTGGTTCTCTATATTCAATTCCTTCATGATGGTTATCTTCTTGGTGGGTCTCGTCACCATGATCCTTTTGAGGACCTTGAGGAAGGACTACGCCAGGTATAGCAAAGATGAAGATCTGGATGATATGGTGAGTCAGACACTGACTTTGCAAAGGTCAATTTATATGCATATACAGGGTTTCCCCTGGGTTTTAGAGAGTGTGAGGTGGTATTAGTCCATGGGGGTGATATGGTGCCAGCTTTGGCGGGCGAACTATCAATATTTCTATAGTTAGTACAGTAGAGGTAGTAATTATACCAAATTTCTGTGTGGTGGTGACCAAAAGCTGTGAGGTGGCTGCCTCACAAAAAGAATGCCAGGGGAAACCCTGATATACAGTACAGCTCAGAATAAAGTGGACGTTAGTTGCGTTAATCGTTAGAAATTTTGCGTTAGAAAAAAACCTTCCTACCGATACGAGTCTAACGTTAGTAACGATCACGATAGTTGCGTTACTATCGTTAGAGGGGCAACTCTACTGCTAGTAACGCTAGAATCATTATTTGCAGTAAACGTCTGCTTTTCCTAACGCTACTAGCGTTAACTGCGTTAACCCGACTAAAATTCTGTAACGTCGATTTTATCTCTGGTCTGCACGTTTGTGATAGCACGTGCAATAACGATCGGGCTTACACTACTACGATGAAATGGTTTACAGTCATCATTTGCACGCACTTGTTAAAAAGTGTAGGGCCTTACAGGTGAAAATCTCTCTTAATCAATCGACATTCGACGGAAGGTACGAAAGCTTTGGTAACATTGCCAACTAAGGAAATGTATTCATAATTGCAAGGAGAAACATCAATGTAAATGGCGGCCCTCTCTTTTCTCTCTTTGTATGATGTAAAAGAAAACTCATGAAATTTCAGGCTAACTGATGTAATTTTCAAAGGTCACGCAATTGAAAATTTCCTCTTTTCTTTCAACGTGCGAAACTTTTTCGAACCATTAAAAAAATCGTTCCCTTACGGAAGGATTTGCAAACCCGCAAAAATATTCTCGAAGGTGCGGAAATATTTTCGACGGAAGGCACGAAAGTATTTGAAACGTCCCAGATATTTTCTTTCCAAACTTACGAAACTTAGATTATTCATAATTACAAAGAGATTTTCGAAAGTAAATGACGGCCCTCCCTTTTTCTTTCTTTTTATATAAAAGACTCATGAAGTTGCAGGCTAACCGATGTAATTTTTATGGCTCACGCAATTGTGTTTTATTTTTTTTTTTTTTTTGAATATGCCAAAAATTTTCGAACATTTGAAGAAGATACCGTTCTGTTACGGGAAGGATATTCAAAGCGCGACAATATTTCCGAACGTGCGGAAATATTTTTAAAGGCAGAGGTGCACAAGCATTTGGAACGTTCCAGATTTCTTCTTTCCAAATTTAAGAAATTTATTTATATTTCAAAGGCCACGCAATTATTTTTTTCATGGTGCAAAATCTTTCTCGAACGTTAAAACAAATGTACTGTTCCGTTACGGGAAGGATTAGCAAAGGCGCGACAATATTTCCGAACATGCGAAAATATTTGCGACGGAAGGTACGAAAGCTTTTGAAAGGTTCCAGTTTTTCTTTCCAAACTTACGAAATTTATTCATAATTTCAATGAGATTTTCGAAAGTAATTGGGTCCTCCCCCCCCCCCCCCTTTCTCTTTCTTTGTATACAAAAATCGTGAAGTTCCGGGATAACTGGCATAAATTTCAAAGGCCACACAATTGATTTTTGTTTTTTAAACGTGCGAAAAAATTTGTCCGAACGTTTGGAAAAAAGTCGTTCCGTTACGGGAAGGATTAGCTAATGCGCATGAATATTTCCGTGCATGCGGAAATATTTTTTAAAGGAAGAGGTACACAAGCATTTGCAACGTTCCAGAATTTTCCTTTCCAAACTTACGAAATTTGTTCATAATTCCAAAGAGATTTTCGAAGTAACTGGGTCCCTCCCTTTTTTTGCTTTTTATGTTAGACTCATGATGTTTCAGGTAATTTTAATTTTTTTTTTAATTTAACATGTAGGGCCTAATTTTCAAAGGTCACGCAATTGATACATTTTTTTTTCTTTTCTTCGGAACATGCGGAAATTTTTCGAACGCTTGAAAAAAAAAAACGGTGAGGATATGCAAACGCGCAACAATATTTCCGAACGTGCGGAAATATTTTGAAAGAGGTGCACATCATTTGGAACGTTCAAAGAAAGGGCCGCCATTTACTTGGTGGGGGTCGGTGGAGGGGCGAACCGCTTCTGCCTGAAAATACCTGCATTACCTAAAGTTCGTTCCGATTTTTCTACATACCTTCCAAAGAAATAGCTTTGCCCTCTCCACTTGGGTGGGGCTGAATTCCCCCACCCCACCCATTCTCATGAACCACTCGTTTCAGAAAATTCTCTTACCTTGAAAAGTATGAAAGGTAATCAGCCATCCCGGACCGCCCAGGGCTGGTCATATGACCCGGGCGATCGCCGGGCCCGCCTTATCGCCAGGCTTGGAAGCAAAAATACTTCCCAAGGCGGGCATCAAAATGCCCGCCTTAAATTGTGTGGTGGGCAACAAATAGCCCACCTTGAGAAATAGATCGCCCGTGTGAAAGAGCATTGCTAAAAACATCCGAATATATTTACATTAGTACATTTAAAAGACCTCCAAAAATTAAGAATTTTTTCCCCGATAATATTTGGCAACTTAGCGCGTGCTGCACTGACAGCCTCATGAACACGAATCGTCAGGTTCGAAGCAACGTTGTTTCGTACGATCCTTGTACTGTACACAGTAAATTACGTAGTAGCAGGCTACAGTAGCTTGCATACTAGACACGCCGCCCAGACCCATTGCAAGTTGCAATAATGTTCGGCGTACTACAGAGCCCTGCATGTACAGGTCATATTATACTACGCAATGCTGTTCCTTCAGTTCAATACGGCATGCCTCCTTGAGTATGCCAAAAAGAAAATAAAAAACCTCGCCCAACGTTCAAACGTGTCACTATTGTGCAAATCATCATCTTCCCGCCATGTGTAAACCACCTAAATAACACTATAATAACGCTGTAAATATTAAAGAAAAGTTTCAAAATTAACTGTGCTATTGTATCTAACGTTAGTTTGCACCAAAATGACAATCGTAAAAATTGCAAAACTCCATGTGCAAGCTAATGTGAGTAGCCCGGATGTCAACACAAGGATAGCTACGTAAGAACGCACGAAGCTGTCAGTGATAATGTGTACACCCTGTAGTAGCAAATTTCGCTAGCGTGACGTCATTTGTTTACATTCTGTAATTTCGGACGTGCAAGAGAATACTTACTTTTGAAGGCTCTGATTGGTTGACATGTTTAAATTGGTATAACCTAGACAGCTTCGAGTTAAGCTTGTTTTTTGAGTCGGAAAATGCCCCAAAATTCAATGCAGTAGATAGATAGAGGCCTTACGAAGTACTGCATTTATTAATTGGCTGTTTTTATCAGGTTTCTCATACTGTTAATTTTCTATTTGAAACGACACGATTTCGTTGTGAGAATTTCAGTCTTCTTGAACATGTGGTAACTACCACTCCGAGACAGGTGAAAAATCAGGCAAGTGTCATAATACGTGCCTTACAAAATTGCAGCTTTACTTTATTATATCGGTTATCGGTATCTAATGGATATGGTGATCGGGTAACCGGGTTACTACGTTTTCGTACCCTTGCAAACACAAGTTTTATACTAGGCAAACAAACTGCAATTCACCAATTCAAAATTATCCTGGGTCCTTCAAAATAAGGCTCACCAGCAAAATCCTGTGGGCCTGGAGTGGCATTTTTTTTTTTTATTTTACCCCTGATGCCCAATACTTAAATTCAGACCCTGAGGCATAACTCAACAGAAGGACAAAAAAAGCTTTGAGATTTAACTTGTCACTGCCATTTTCCCGACTGTAGGCTTCGGCCCAACTATGTGCCATGGAAGAAGGAATATTGGTACATGGATGTCAGTTAATGGTTCCTTGGACCCCTATTGGCATGCATCCATGGAGTGGCTCCGCCATATGTCACCCTGGACTTGGCCTGCTTTGTGTCCAAAGTGGTGCATATGGTAGAAGGGAATAGATTTAAATATATATCCTACTATTTCCTAGTTTGAGAAACGAGCGGCGCGTTCGTCTGTGTATCAGAGAATACAAAAAGTTGGATTCCCCTGTCGTTTTAACGGTCATGGATGGGTGTGTCCTTACCCATCCGCTCGGGGAACCGCAAATTACGGTATACAATATTCCGCGGCAATACGGAGGCCGAATGACCTTATCCAGTCAGTAGGAATGCATAAATGAAACAACAACCCACTGCATTGTCCTATTTTTCAGCCCATCATTGTACTGCCGTACATCGTATAGCCCCAGCCGGCCCACATCATTCGCTTACACTTTCTAGCTAGCCCGTTGGTACATAACAAATGTATACCACAGGTACTGACTGTATACAATTCCATGAGAAACCTTGGAATTTCCCAGGCACCTGCAATGGTCTACACTCATTTGCATGCAACGTTCTGTGCATTGCATTGCGTTCTGTGCATTACCTTACGAAGTAAATTTCGTATCCTGGGTAACGTGTCACTCTAAGCAGCCTGATGCGTTACGTACTAGCTGCCATGGGCAGATGGTCGAAAATTCAGCATGAATATTATCAGCAAAATCAGCCATCACGAGCTAATTTTTGTATCATATCTTACTTTTGGGTGCAGAATAAGTCTACTCTTAAGAAAAGTATTCGGTATTGGACAATATTTCGCTTATGTGTAAATTCCAAGATGGCGCCGACTGTCGAAGGCTGGAAAAAAATTTGAGGCGATGTGCGTGACGTCACGTAAACGTACGAGAACTAAATGGGCATACGACTTCCAAAAAAGGTTACGCAAAAATGGGCGCTGGCCCATTTATGAATTCCCAGCCATTTGCAGTGGCACTCACTGTATAATAAATGCATTTCATACAACAAGTGGTGGTGCGTGAACATTAACGTTGTACAGTGTATGTAGATCAGTGTACAGAATTGGGCCCAAGTGTGAATATGAACGGCACTGCACATGTCTAGACTTGCATGGCTGGAGCACATAGCGTATAATGCGTGTGACAGTGCAGATATAGTTTCCCAGGGGCCATGTTAAAATTCGGATCACTTTAGCACAGTACCCTCGGGTGAATTGATGGGGGATTCGGGCAAAGACATGGTAGGAATACAGTATCGTATTGCATTCCGCTGTAAGGCCCTGAATCGGAAATTCTGGAGCAAAGTCTCGAAAATTGATTGCCGAAATTGTCATCTTTATCTCTCTCACTGAATGGAATATAATTGGATTAACGTTTTTCCTAAGGAATCGGACTTCAAAGGCTTTGTAAAATAGGTAAGGTTAAAAAATTTAAGCAATTGCGTCGTAGAGGGTAGGGTATATAGGGAGGTTGGTTAGAATTATTATTTATTGCGGTACCTTTAAATCCTGTCAGTTAACCTGAAACTTCATGAATCTTTTATATACAAAGAAAGAACCGGGGGGGGGGGGGTCGTCTGCCATTTACTATCGAGTTTCCCTTGCAATTATGATTACACAATTCGTTAGTTTCAAAGGAAAAAATCTGGAACTTTCCAAAAGCTTTCGTACCTACAGTCCATGGGCGTCAATCTTTACTCGAATGTGGGGGGGACATGGCCACTTCTGTCAAAAATTTACTGTGTAAAAATCTTAAGTCAATGGGCGTTTTTCCAAAATGTGGGGGGACGTGTCCCCCTGCCCCCCCCCAGGATTGACGCCCATGCTACAGTCGCAAATATTTCCAGGCGTTTGGAAATATTTTTGCGCGTCTGCTAATCCTTCCCGTAACGGAACTTTTTTAACTTTCAAAAAAATTTGGCACCTTCAAAGAAAAGAAAATATCAATTGCGCAGCGCTGTGAAAATTACATCAGCCTAAAACGGGAGGGCCACCATTTTCTTTTGAAAATCTCTTTGCAATTATGAATAAATTTTGTAAGTTTGGAAAGAAAGAAGCTGAAGCGTTTTACATGCTTTCGTACTCTTCATGGTAAATTATTTCTGCACGTTCGGAAATATTTTTGCGCGTTTCCAAAATAATCCTTCCCGTCACGGAACGATTTTTTTTCAAACATTCGAAAAAATGTCAGCATATTTAGAAAAAAAATCAATTTCGTGACTTGCGTGACCTTCTAAAATTATATCAGTTAGCCTGAAACTTTTTAATTTTTTTATATATATATACAAAGAAAGAAAAACGGAGGGCGGCCATTTACTCTCGAGTTTCCTTTGCAGTTATGATTACACAGTTCGTTAGTTTAAAGGAAAAAATCTGGAACTTTCCAAAAGCTTTCGTACCTACAGTCGCAAATATTTCCAAGCGTTTGGAAATATTTTTGAGCCTCTGCTAATCCTGCCCATAACGGAACTTTTTTTTTAACGTTCATAAAAATTTGGCATCTTCAAAGAAAAAGAAAAAAAATTATCAATTGCGCAGCGCTTTGAAAATTACATCAGCCTAAAACTAAAACGGGAGGGCCACCATTTTGTTTTGAAAATCTCTTTGCAACTATGAATGAATTTTGTAAGTTTGGAAAGAAGGAATCTGGAACGCTTTACATGCTTTCGTACTTTGCATCGTAAATTATTTCCGCACGTTTGCAAAATAATCCTTCCCATAACGGAACGATATTTTCAGACATTCGAAAAAATGTCCGAATGTTTAAAAAAAAAATCAACTGCATGACTTGCGTGACCTCCTAAAAATTATATCAGTTAGCCTGAAACTTCATGTATTTTTTTATATGTATACAAAGGAAGAAAAACGGAGGGCGGCCATTTACTCTCGAGTGTTCCTTGTAATTATGATTATGCAATTCGTTAGTTTCAAAGGGAAAAAATCTGGAACTTTCCAAAAGCTTTCGTGCCTACAGTCGCAAATATTTCCAAGTGTTCGGAAATATTGTCGCGCCTCTGCTAATCCTTCCGGTATAAACGGAACTTTTTTTTAACGTTCAAAAAAAATTCGCACCTTCAAAGAAAAAGAAAAAAATTATCAATTGCACAGCGCTTTGAAAATTACATCAGCCTAAAACTAAAACGGGAGGAGCACCATTTTCTTTTGAAAATCTCTTTGCAATTATGAATAAATTTTGTAAGTTTGGAAAGAAAGAATCTGGAACGTTTTACGTGCTTTCGTACCTTCCGTCGCAATTAGGCTTATTTCCGCACGTTCGGAAATATTCTTGATCGTTTGAAAATTCCTCCCGTAACGGAACGATTTTTTTCAAATATTCCAAAAAATGTCCGCATGTTTAAAAAAAAATCAATTGCGTGACCTCTGAAACTTATCAGTTTGCCTGAAACTTCATGATTTTTTTTATATACAAAGAAAGGAAAAGGGAAGGGCCGCCATTTACTCTCGAGTTTCTCTTGCAATTATGAATACAATTCGCAAATTTCAAAGAAAAACTCTGGAACATTTCAAAAGCTTTCGTACCTACAGTCGCAAATATTTACACACGTTCGGAAATATTGTCGCCCCTTTGCTGATCCTTCCCGTAACTAACTTTTTTATAACGATCGAAAAAATGTTCACACCTTCAAAGAAAAGGAAAAAATGTATCAATTTCGCGGCCCTTTGAAAATTACATCAGTCTAAAACTAAAACGGGAGGGCCACAATTTTCTTTTGAAAATCTCTTTGCAATTATGAATAACTTTTGTAAGTTTTGAAAGAAAGAATCTGGAACGTTCTACATGCTTTCGTACCTTCCCTCGCAAGTATTTCCTCATATTCAGAAATGTTCTTGATCGTTTGAAAATCCCTCCCATAACGGAACAATTTTTTTTCGAACATTCGAAAAAATTTCCGCATGTTTAAAAAAAACTGCACTCGTAACAGCACGCTAGAGTATGTACCTCAAAAGTGAAGCATAAATACGAAACCTGCTGTGAAGGTAAGTTTAAGTACGTAACAACCGGCGATACCGTGCGTAATTTGAAGGACTGATAGAAGTGCTGATCTACCGTAGGCTAGCCACAGTACGGGTTCTGCTTACCGGCCAAGCCTAACGCATGTATGACAAGTAGCGTTACGAACGCCATTGCATGGCTTCGCCATTACCTGCCAAAGCCGATGCTGTTGTATGTCATCTCTTGCAATAACGCAAATAACGATACAATCGTTACTCGAATGAAGGCCGTATACCTGCCGAGAGCTCTAACCCAAGTAACGATTCACATTGCAAACTCAAGTATCGATAGTTGCGTTACCATATCTTCAACAGTAACACAACTAACAATGGAAACGTTAGAGCTCTAACGATTAACGCAACTAACGTCCACTTTATTCTGAGCTGTACTGTATATTGTCTGGGCGAACAGTTTACAGCATACCCTAGCCACTGGAACTATGTCTTGAGCAGTTGTCACTCCCATTACTCTGTATCACAAGCTTAAAGAATGACCCTTTCTCATGGCCTTGGAAGAAAAGCCATCCCTTCTGCTATACACCTTACTTGGGCTGTTCCAGATAAACAGTGGACTGTTAAAGTGATAGATTGATTGATTACACACGCAATCATGCATCATAACTTGAAGTCTTTCCTGTATCCCAACTACACATTTGCTGTGGTGGAGCATTATATGTAGGACCAATGATTTTCTGCCATCACAGAAAACACAGAAAAAATGGAATTTACTTTTCTGCCCAGAATTTCACAGAATTTAGCAAAAATTATCAGGTTCAAAATACATGTAAATTTTTGACAAAAAGTTTTTTTTGAATGCCTGCATATACCAAAGACAAACACAGACATTTTACCATCTGAAATGGTGGCAGAGTCACCTTAAAATCATCAAAACAGAAGTTAAGATCAGAAAACAAGTAGGACATTTACGAAAATCGGCAAAATTTTGCCGGTATAGGCTCCAGTTTGCTTATGCTATAGTGTGTTAGGCTAGGTCGCTTGTGTGTTGCAAGTGTTTGCTGCCTTCAGGATTGTAACCAGACAAGGTTAGGACTTGTTTTCAACATAATTACGCCAAAATCCGAAAATCACGGAAAAGGGTTATACTTGCAACGGAATTTTGTGGAATTTGGAAAGTTAAAAACGGAATTTTGTGATTTGTAAAGCAGAAAATCATTGGCCCTGTATATGTCAGTCTGTGCATTGCTCCAGAACAATTACTTGCCAAAAGTGGTGTCACAAGGGGCTACACTTTTCACACAAAAAAACTAATAGGTACCTCAGTTCATTCGTCCCACGTGCAATGATGCTTTTTAATGATAATTTATGTCGTTAATTTCAATACTTTTACAGTTTACTGTATTATTTGTATATACAAACATTTTTATTATTATTTCTTTTTATTTCTTTTTAAGTTGATTTTGTTTGTTACTCTGTTCACTGCTGTTGGTGCGAGTACCTGAATTTCCTTTTTATGGAGTAATAAAGTTGTACTTACTTACTTATTTACTTACTTACTAAAAGTTTAGAAGGTTTAAACTGTGTTCTGATTGTCTATCATTTAACAGCTTTTGTATTGCATAAAACTCAGTCTCTTTTTTCCACTCACATATGAGTACATAGAGACAACATATTACATTCTCTTGTGTCTTTTCTCTTTAATTCCAGGAAAGAGACCTAGGGGATGAATATGGTTGGAAGCAGGTCCATGGAGATGTATTCCGTCCCGCCTCTTACCCTACCGTCTTTGCCTCTGTGATTGGGAGTGGGTATCATATGATGCTTGTCAGTCTCAGTGTCATCATGTTTACCATCTGGGGTCATCTGTATACAGAGTGAGTGTAGGATTGTGATAGTTGGCCCAAAGGATATGAAAAGAATCATTTATCATTATCATTAAAAAGTAAGAAGCGCATAATTCAAATCCCAAAGCAAAAACCCCATTTTGCTTGGTTGTCAAGATTCAGGCATTCTAAAAAATTTGAAAGGAGGCTATCATTTTCAAAATCGGCTTACATGTAATAAGTGTATTTTGAAATTTCAAGCCCACTTTGTATTTGATAGTTTGTTTTCTTTGTCATTTATTTCTCTTTTGGGCCTGCAGAAGGGTAGCTTGTGTTGGTGTCAGATTGCAGAAATGATGTAGTTAGTGTATGCAGTCCTGACATCATTTTCTGAATGGTAGTTCTACCTTCAAATTTAATGGAAATTAATTTTAAAGTAAAATATAGCATCTGGTTAAAGGAAGTGAGCTTGTAAAATCATAGTAAACTTACCGCCCCTCCTTTCGAATGTTGAAAATAGCAATATCTCAAAAACCAAACATGATATGAAGTTGTTGCTTTTTGTAGAGGGTTTAGCTGTCCTTGTATTGTACTAAAATCTTCAATTCACATCGCAGACATATACTTACCCCTTGCTACATCTAATTTGCATTATTCCCGCGCGCTGCGCGCTGCTTGGGACAGTTCTGACACCGCGCCCTCTATGTCTGCCATCTTGGCCGATGGCTCGTCCTCATTCTCCTTTCGCTGCAAAGCTGTTGCCTCGGAGGTTTCTGAGTCTTCAAAGTCTTGAAGCTTTTTCAGTCTTCCGACCTCGGATTCACGCTAAGTGTTCTACTATTATTATATCTAGTATTCTAAACTCCCTTTAAGCCCTTTTCCAGCTCCTCATGAGGTTTGGTCTTCGGTTTTTTAGGGGAAGCTTTTCCACCTTCGTGGAGCTTTGTAAGTCTAGCTTAGGCTAATAGCCTAACGTTCACCGTGTATTGTTTTGTATTGTATTGACGTAGCCTTGTGCCTTGGCATGCGCTACCTTCCCTGTTGTGAAGCGACCTTTGTATTCTCATTGTATCTTACTATTGTATTCTGCATTGATCTTACTATTGTACTATTGTTGTCGCTTCTGTCCCGTAACCTCCTCGCTTTGCGCTTCAGGCCAATGAGGACGAGTCATCGGCCAAGATGGCGGACATAGAGGGCGCGGTGTCAGAACTGTCCCGAGCAGCGCGCAGCGCGCGAGAATAATGCAAATTAGATGTAGCAAGGGGTAAGTATAGTTGCTCTTGAATACGCCCACCAGGAAGGTGGGGGGACTCTAGGCCAGGTCCTTTCCTTTCGCTTTAAGTCATGTACATATTATTAAACATTAGTCGGAGCTGTATCAAGTTAAAAGGACTACCATTGTCATCCCTGCAGGAAGATTTTATGTCATCAATGGCTAAGAGTTTGCTACATTCATACTCTTAAATATGTTGCTGTTGTGATTAGCAGTTTCTGAATATCCCTTGCTAATGAAGTAAGTTTTAAAGTGATGGGTGCTGAAAGACGTCAGAATATCCACTTGCTTACTACTAGAAACACATTGCATCTCTTATTGGCTCATCATTCTTGATATCTATCATGAGATTTTGCATCCAGTGAAAAAGTTAGAGTTCCTAAATGTTAAGTTCCAATTTGAGAAGCCGTCCATTTACTCGTAAATGATGTGATAGTCTATGATGTCATTCTCCTCTGGTCAATTACAGTTAGAATTGAGCATTAAATTGTAATGCAGCTACCAGGATGGTTTCATCATCACTGACACATCACTTACCACATTTGTAGTCCAGTTTAAGGTCAACGTAATGTTGCATACATAATCGGGCATTCAGCTAGACATTGAATTTTAGAGGGTTTACTTGATATGTCTAACTTTGCTTTGTTCCAGCCGTGGATCAATCTTGAGTACAGCTATCTTTGTCTACGCAGCAACAGCACCAATCAATGGTTACTTTGGTGGTAGCCTGTACTCACGGATGGGAGGTAAGCAGTTATGTAATTTAAGACAGCCCCCTCCTCTCAACTAGTCAGTCCCATCCATGCCGTCTTTCATAGTTCAGCTGTAGTTCCAACTTATTACCTACATGTGATAACTGCAGAGGTAAAGATTAGTATCTGGGCATGTCTGTTCTTGTATGCACTGCCCACAGAGCCATATTTGTCCTTTTCATGTGTCATTGTTCTCAGTCTTCTAAGTAATAATGTACTGCATGTGTGTGTGTGTGTAGTACGTATACACAGCACGCGCCAAACTTTACCATTGAAGACTGTCTCAGACTATGCCTTTAACATTGTTGTATTTTGGATGTAACATTGTTGTCTGTGTGTGCTATGTATGAGCATGGAAGTACCAAGGTGACACACATCTTCAGTTACCCATTGGGTGCATGCAGTACATTTTTAGAAGACAGTGTGCGCTGTGTATACGTACAGCTTACACCAGTAGTGTATTACTAGAAGACTCAGTATGAGTCATGATAAAGACAAATATGGCTCTGTGGGTGGTACATACAAGTGTAGGCATCCTGTGATACAAACCTTGACTGCTGCAGTTAATCCCATGTCTTTAATACTTTATTTGGTTAACCATTTTGACAGCAATTAGAGTATTCTCCAGTCTTCCTTCTTGTTCTGTCAATAACAAAAGAAAGTTTGCCTACAAACTGCCAGTTTCTCTTTGTGCTTTGATCATCATTTTAGGAAACATTTGTTACATCTTTGGTATAGATCTCATTCAAGCTACAGTATCTCATATTTTTGCCTCCTTTCAACTTAACTGTTTACAGCCAGGGCAATAAATATTTGAGAAAAAAGAAAAAAAGCCACACTGAGAGGTGGAAAGTAATAACTTCATAATTTTTTGGATGATTTCAGCACAGTGACATCTCTCATCAGTCTGTAGCTCATGGTGTAAAAGTTTGTTGAAACCAAATTATTTTTCTCAGGTTTCTAAACCAACTTGATCTATGTTTCATTGTCCTTGCAGGTAAAAACTGGATCAAACAGATGGTTACTAGTGCATTCCTCATCCCATTTATTGTTTGTGGGATGGCTTTCTTCATCAATTTTATTGCAATCTATTATCATGCCTCCAGAGCCATACCATTTGGAACTATGGTGAGTAGACTCGTCTGTTTTCATGACTGTGTCATGGAGGGGAATTGTTTTACATTGTGTGGAATTTCTTCTTGAAGAAAAATGGTATTGCTGTAATTGTGAACAGTTAAAAATGTAAATATTCGGTAGTCTTATTGAGGTGGGAGAAACAGGAGAGGGGCACCTCTGATGGGGGATGCACCTGTCCCTTCTCAGGATATATTCCTGTTTAAAGGCAAGTAGGATAGGGAGGGGTGAAGTCTTGTCCATTGAAGAACTTTAATTGCATTTAAAGCAATAAAGCTAAGCAGGTTAGGAATATCCTCCCAGAGTAGAACATGGTGGGTTTCATTAAAAATAGTGACTTTCTGTCTCGTGTTAGGGGATCAAATTTAGTGGAAAAAGTTTGATACAGCTCATACCACCACATAAGGAGTTTTATTGGTGAAACCTAAGGGTTCTCTTTGTCTCTGGTAGCTTAGAGCTGATGGATAAAAATGTTGATTAATGATTTAATAATCTAGCTACTGTAATTAAGGTGCATTTTAATGCAATGTGCCTCTAGGTCTGAAACAGTCTGTTATTTAAATACCACACAGTTGGACTGTATGTAATTCCAATTATCTTCCAGGCAACAGATATTTGGTACGTTTTCCTTAAGGTGTCAGTAAACTGGAACCTTGTGTGTTGGTCCCCTATGAAAAGATTTTGTGTTAACCCTAGAATGGCACCATCTCAATAAATCATTTATCTTCTACTTTTCTTTCTAACTTAGGTGTCAGTATCTTGTATTTGTCTCTTTGTGATCCTGCCCCTGACATTGGTTGGGACTATAGTAGGCAGGGCTGTGTCGGGACAACCCAATTATCCTTGCCGTGTCAATGCTGTTCCAAGGCCCATACCAGAGAAGAAATGGTTCATGGAGCCCACCATCATTGTTTTACTTGGTGGAATTCTACCATTTGGTTCAATTTTCATCGAAATGTGAGTACTTGGTCTTTTTGGTGGTTTACTCGTGCCGTGTGTTGTGTTTCCTTAAATGTTAATGCTCTAGTGGTTATTAGGTCAGTCAGATTAATTGGGGGTGGGGATGGGAAAGGGGTTAGTGGTTAAGTTAGAGGTGGAATGGTTAGTGGGGTGGAATTTTAAGGATATGGTAAATGTGGTGGAATAAGTGATTATGTCAGAGTGAGTGATTATGGGGTGAGAAGAGAGGAGAATTATAAAATCAAAATCAAATTGGTGAAAGTTCCTGATAGTAGATGGCCTCACAAACCTGTTCACATTGGTCTTATGTCAATTGGTTATATCAAAACTCACATTTGAGCACTGGTGTTGTTCAAGTGAAAGTAGGTGATGGCATTAGAAATAAGGCTTAGCAACTGGGGGGAAAGAAGTTGTTGAGAGTTTTAAAATCAAAATCAGTTTGGTGATAGTTTCTTCCTGATAGTAGATTGCCTCACAAACGCATTCAAGTTAGTCTTATGTCAAGTGCTTATATCAAAGCTCACATTGGAGCACTGGTGCTATAGTCAAGTGAACAAAGGTGATGGCATTAGAGATAAAGCTTAACAGTTTTGAGGTTAAAGGTTCAATTCCCAGCTAAATGACAGTAAGATGGGTTTCTCTTCCAATTATAAAAATAAATCTATTTTCTCATCTGAACTGTCTAATTGAAAAGATTCCAAATTTGAGTCAAGATGTTGAATTGAAAGCCACTTAACATGAATCTGTAATTTTACATGACCAGACAACTTCCCTTGGATAATTCTGCCTCAGGTGAAAGAAAAAACAGGAATGTGGGAAGCTC
The DNA here is from genome assembly GCA_029531755.1 of Holothuria leucospilota. NCBI lineage: Eukaryota > Metazoa > Echinodermata > Holothuroidea > Aspidochirotida > Holothuriidae > Holothuria > Holothuria leucospilota. Next base: position 26,495,621 of record CM055980.1, read on the forward strand.
CTTGTAGGAAATTTTGGTATTTAGAGGGAAATATGAGCAGTTTGAGAGAAATTTAACTAGTTTTGTACAAGAAAACTTGTAAAATTGGTGGAAAATTTGACTAGCTTGTCAGAATTTTTTTTTTCCAGCCCTAATTATTCTCCCCACCCCCACCCCCTTGGGACAATTTCACCCAGGACTGTTCCAACCGAACAATTCCCCATGGACAATTCTCACCTGGACATTTCCGACCAGGGTAATTCTCACTCATGATAATTACTCCTCAAACAACTCTCCCCACCAGAAAATTTGGAATTGTCCCAAGTGAGAATTGTCACTGGGAAACTTGTCAGGTTGGGAATTGTATTGCTGGGAATTTTCCCAGGGTGACTTGCCTGGGTGCTAATTGCCTATGGAAGTTGTCAGGGAACTGTACTTCATTAGCCCTCGTAAGCCTTTTACATATTTGATGCTGCTTAGGGTCTGAAATAATTGTCTTGATGTTTAATAGAAGGCAGCATTTCTGAATGATTTTCACCTTGCTTTTCCAACAGGTATTTCATCTTTACTTCATTCTGGGCCTACAAGATCTACTATGTCTTTGGTTTTATGTTGCTGGTATTTGTAATTCTAATCATCGTGACGGTGTGTGTCACCATCGTTTGTACATATTTCCTGCTGAATGCTGAAGACTACCGCTGGCAATGGACCAGCTTCTTAGCTGCTGCATCCACTGCGTTCTATGTCTACCTTTATTCTTTCTACTATTTTATTTTCAAAACAAAGTGAGTATGACTTTTCCTCTCAGTATTTACAAAAAAAAATTAATTTTTTTCTCTTCAGTAGGTGTAGGCGGACCACCTATCTCTACTTCAGGGTTGCAGCTCCATTGCAGGGAGTGGAGTAGGACTTCCCATTCCCTTGTGTCACAACTTTTGAGGAGTTGTCAATGTCATCAAAAGGGTGCACAAAAATCATATTGTTGGGCTCTAAAATGATTGCAGGCATGTTCGTTAGCGTGTTTTTATAGAATACTGTAACAAAACTGGCTATTTTTCTTGAGTCAATTATTAGTTTTCCCTCAAGTTAACTGCCATAGTTGTAACTTTTCAGTAATTCAGCACCTCGGCAGTTTGATAATGTATGCCTATATTTGAGCTCATTGGATGGCCAGCACTCAACACTGAATAGCTACTGTTTCATATGTGCCATTATGAGGTCATTGTCAGAGTTGCAACTTCTTTCAGAGTTCTGACTCCTAAGGCTACAGGTACCCCACTCTAAAAATGTTCGAGTAAGCCAAGCCTACTCTGCAATAATCAATTAATTCATTTTGTCCCTTTCATGAAAGAGGATAAATGAAACTGAATTACTAGTTATTTGTCATGAGTAGCTTGAATTTCTTCATCTGTTATCTTTGTTTTTAATTATGCAAATTTTATAGCATTTGAAGGGGCTGTGGCATCGCTTCAAACATATTAAGGGACCCCATAGTACCTAGGTTCGCAAGTTGCAGCCTGTGGGCCATTTGGGGCCTGCGACGTCTATTAATGCAGCCCATGGAAGGTTCAAGGAGCCAGGAAGTACTTTTACATGCAATTTGTTGTTTGACATAGATACAAATTATGTACTTAAAAAGTTAATCCAGTCTTATTGGTCTATGATGACTTGTGCTTGTCAGTGAAGTGTGGTGTAGTTTAGCCCATTGCATGTAGACAGGTCATATTGCATTAATATCCTACACAGTAGTGTACTCAGCAGAACATGGAGTTGAGTAATCTTAACTCAGTACAGGCAACTGTAGCTTTTTTAAGAATTTTATTAAAGTACCTGAGATGAGATAAATTGCCCTTTAAGGAATATTCCAGTTATAAAATATGAGTTGCATAACATAGGAAGACTATTTCCAAGTGGTTGTAAGCCACATCTCAGTAGCAATGTATTTGGAAGTTACAAATTTGTAAATATGTTTATTTCGAAGCAGTGCATGTCGTAATGGGAAATCTCTGGTGTTGCATGGGGAGACTGATAGGACAAAGTTCTTGTACTTTGTTTTAAACTTTACATGTGTAAAAGAAACATTACCCATTTTGTAAAGAGTTGATACCCATAATCTCAAAGTGTAGGGCTAAATCTGCAATCTACTGTACAGACCACCACAGATTTACAACTGGCGTCAAGGTCAATATACTGAGGTTTAGGGTAGCAGGTAATTGGTAGCCTTTCATTGTTGTAATAGCCAAAAGACAACCACTACAAATTTGGTTGTAATTTTTAAAGTTTCTTGTCACTCTTTTGGTCACTGGAATGGTCAGGTTTTTGTAACTAGTGCATGGGTGAAAAGAAAAAAAATCAGGAATCTGAGAGCCCATACACCAGGAAATTTGGCAGTGGGAGGGAAGTTTTTCTAGCTTCCTTGGAAATGAACATTTTTTGCAGCTCTGAACTAGTGTTGACAGGTGGCTTTCTTTGCTTGATAGTGAATTGAAACTTCATGAGCTTCTTCAAGGTTTGCATATTTATAGTTAAGTACAGTTTGTAGGTTAGTAAATTGTTTAATTTGTTCTCCATTTTCTTTTCTCCCAACAGGATGTATGGACTTTTTCAGACTACATTCTATTTTGGTTACATGGGAGTGTTCAGTATAGGCCTGGGAATAATGTGTGGCACTATGGGATATGCTGGTACGAGTGCCTTTGTTCATAAAATCTATTCTACTGTAAAAATAGACTAATACTGGGATCATCAGGAGCGGATTTCTGTGTATGTCAAATTTTGAAAGTGAAAAGCATCATTATCAAAAATATGTTGAAAGTGATGACCCTGGAAGATAGAGAGACTCATGTGATGCCAAGGCAGGAATCTTTCAGCAGTCGTTACTTCGTGATGGAATTTAGCACCTTTTATGGCCGTGTACTTCTCTCTAGAACAGTTTGCGGTTGGAAGGAGAGGTTTTACAGGCTAGATAAGATGTCTAGATGACGAAGGATATTGGTTAAAGTGTGAGAAGTACTTGGGGAGTGAAAACAAGACTTGATTCTGCAGTTCAGAACATTTGTTGAAATTTTGAACAAACAATTTTCCTTGTCTGATGAAAACTTTGTGCAACCTGTATAAAAAAAGAAGAGAAGTGGCGCCATTTCTCTGAATTCTTTTTGTTTTAGACGATATATATGGATATATATAATATACTCTATCTCATCGTGTACCATCCTGGCTCTAATTAAGTCTGGGATCGTGGGTTCTTTGAGGTGATCAATGCAGACGTTGTCAACAGCTGTGTGAAATTGATTTTACCTTTGACGTATGTGATGTAGAATATATTTATTATAACTCGTCTGTATGTGATGTCATTATGACATCACTGAACTGTGACTGAGGGTACTTCTCACCCTGTGGTAACATTGAAGAATGGTAATGCAGATCAACGGCCAGTATTGACTACCAGAGTCGCACCATAGTTGTGTAGAGTGAGAATAACATCGGTAAATCAGGACAAGAGTATTAACCTTTGCGTGGGAGTTCCAGTACCAGAGTTAGTGTGCAAGTACAAAGATGTGCTGAGAAATATGGGCAAGTGTACTAGATAATGGTGTTGGACTAAATTTGTGTCTAGTACAGTCTAAGCAGTAAGCTCATAGTGATTAGTAACTATCCATACCTAGAATGCAGCATTTACTATAGGCTCAGACAATATAGTACAAAACAGTTAAGCCTTGTGAGAGACTTTGCCATACACCCAGCATGGTGTGTGTTAGGCCCTGAAAGACAAACCTCTCTACATAATTACTTTGTCCCTTTTTTTCTGCTCATAGCTAATATGATTTGAGGTTGAGTTATTTCTGACAATTCCTTTTAAATGCTCCGGGGTGGCGAACGGAGGATGTATGGGTGGTTGGGAGGCAGGGTAACATTACCCATTACATATCAAAATGTCAGCTTTGCCTGGTTGTGCACAAAATGTTTCGCTTATCTAGTAGACTTGTGTGCATCACATATGATGCAAGCTTTAAATTTCAGGTAATAAGTGTCAGAAAATGGTGGTTCACACCAAAACTGAAATGTGCTGCATTTTGCGAGTGGGAGCCTCAAAGCAAATGGCTTGTACGTATTTCTATGGAACCGTTCACACAGAAATCACGTTGTGAAAAATGTTTCTATGTGAACGGTTCCATAGAAATGCGTACAAGCCTTTTGCTTTGCAGCTCCTGCCCACAATGTGCAGCAGATTTCGGTTTTGGTGTTTACGCATCTTTAGACAGTGATATGTAAAATGATGCCTGCAGGTCTCATTTTAGTTCAAAGGTACAGGATGTGTGGGAAAGGGTAGGTAAGTTATGGTAGAAGCTACTGTTTAAAGAGCATGGTTGCTTCAACATATGCATTGTCTATGCCAGGCTGACATGAGCTACATAAAATTTTTAATGTGCTACCTGCCTTCAAAATGGTTGTGTATGTGCCAATGCATCAAAACCTCAGTACCCTTTAAATGTTGATTTGTACATAGAACTGCAGTAGTGTTTGGGATTTTTGGTTTCAGAAATGTATGTAGTGTTTTCGTTTGTGTTAGAGAGAGGTTATGGATGATAATTTGTGATTGTCTTGGCTGACTTGTAATAAGTTATAATACTTGTGTCACTTACAGGCCATCTTAGAAACATTTCATACCAGTATTTAGGTTAGCTTTCAGTAGGAAGCCATAATTGAAACAGGTATTAAGTGTCCATTCCCAGTTTGGTGAAATTTTACTCTGTAATTCTAGGAGCAACTGGGAACCAAGTAATTCATGGTCCCTCTAAGGTAAAACTTTGAAAGAACTTAAATTGGTTACTAGATTCATCAGTGACATCTGTGTTTGAGTACCGAGGTAGCATTGAGATTATTCTGAAGGAACTTCAGATGTTGGGTGGTACTTAAAATATGTGTTCGTAATATGTAGAGATCATTTTAATCCTGGGAACTTATTTTAATGCCAGTTCCATGTCTGGATATGGCTAGATGGTCACAACACATCATGTATTTTTGCTCCCACTGTGCGGGTAACAGTCTGCTCATGGGAGGTGTGTTATAATAGGGGTGAAGGGTAAGGGGGGGGGGAGAGAATGAACCTTGAATAGAAGCCGCTGTGTGTCACCAGACTAGGTGCTCAACAGTAGTGGTAAGCTTAATTAATACACGGCCTTGTAATATAAACTGTCTTTAAGTCTCCTTTTTGTGTATGCTGTAGGTTAGTGTATACAGTGTGACATTGCTTTAAAAATCACATTTTCTTGAACTAACACTGCCTCATAATTGAATGGCCAAAAAGCACACTTTAGGGTGAGAGAATCAATGAAATATTGTGTTAATTGGACGAATGAGTTGCATTAATTCAGTTTGGTGGTCCAGGCCTTGTAAGGTTAATACCTAGTACTCTCTGGCCTCTGAAATATCGCCCAAGGCCTCTTCGAAGCCAACTTGTTAACCATATCAAATAATTTCTCCAAAGATCTTGTGAAAAAAGGTATGTTTTTCTCCAAGAATAATTTTATTCTTGCAAACATGTAACGAGTGTCTCTGTGTGGTATAGTGTCAAATTATATAGTCCATACCCTAGGTTCTCAAGTGGGGGCCTGTGGGCCATTTGGGGCCCAGGGTGAGCTCTAAAATGGCCTGTGAAACATTCCAGGAACCCAAAATTTTAATGAGAAAGTAAACTATGTAATTTAATTTTGGCTGCTACTTGTGATGCAAAGCAAAGTCTCAAGAAAAATGTGGCACTTTGAGCACACAGTTGAACTGGCCTCTAGCAGCTTTCATTTAGAAATGCGTTTGTTTGCAATTGATGTCTCGGAACTAACCATTCAGCAAAGGCAGTATGCCTTTTAACCAGTCACCGTCTATCTGTCCGCTTTAGTTTTTTTTTTTTTTTTGAGCAACTTTCTGAAATTAGTGATAATTTACTTTACAATTTCACGTTTCACAGTGAGAATACAGCTTGATATTAACTTGGTGATGTTGTTTTGCCACAGCAACAGGGTCATTGGAAGGTTCCTAAGATTGGTAACCTTTAAGCTTCTTGATTTTGGTGTCTGGACATGATTAAAAATAATTTTTGAAAGGAAAACTCCACTAAAAATAATTAGGGGGTCCTGTGACCTCCAGCTGCTCCCCTTCCAACAACCGTGCATAGCAGTAAAATGCACTCCTTCATGGTCATCTTTAGTGGGTCAGATAGCATGGCCCAACGAAAATTCTTTTCCAAGAGGTTGAGCTCTACTGAAAGGATATTAGATGAAATGTGCTTAGCATGTTTAGATGTATATATTTTTAGGAGAAAGATGCACTCTCAATGCATTAAGAATATGACCCTCCTGAACCCCTTACTGCACCCCTTCCCCATTCGTTTTTCATGGGAGAAGGAATTTGCCAGCAAGGGGAAGCCTATAGTTTGAAATGACTATTTAATGGTGTTGAATTTAAATATGTTGCCATGTGGTGAAATAGGGAAGTGGTTCTAATGGATTATCATAAGAAGTAATTTACTTAAATGCTAGTTGCTGTCTTGTTTGATACAAGCTGTGAATAATTTTAAAATTGCTTCAAAATGCTGTAATGGAGTTTTTGTTGCAAAACATTTGACATGATTTATGATATAATGTGGCAGTATTTTGCGGGAAATTCAGGCAGTTTTTGAACTTTTGTGTGTTCTAATGTACAATCTAGCATGTTAGACATGGGTATGGTGAAACTCATAACTAGTTGTGTTTTTTTTTTTTTTTTTTGCAGAAATTGTCAATTTTAAAGAGAAAATGAACAAAAATCAATAGATTATAATTATTTTATTATCTGTGAATGTTATGTAAACAAAGCATGTTAACTACAGAAGAGATTGTCCCACAATTAGCTGTGTCAAATGTGTTGCAATTTCATCGGTTTTTCATTCCTTTTAGAAAAAGCAAAAAAGTTTTAAGTACATTTATTTCAAAACAAAAGTTATAGTTTTTCACATTTTGATCTAAAAGGTTATATCTGTGCGAGTGTAGAATTTAAATCTTGGTTTGTTTATTTTTAGTGATTCCTCCATGGCTGGTAATTGGCATAGGGAAAAAATTAGTAATGAAAGAAATTGGGGTCAGTTATTTAGGTGTATGGTAAAGTCAGTACATCATTGAACCTCTGACCGTGTAGTTTGCCCAGTGTTTTGTGGTGGCAGTATTCATATGTTACAGTGCACCATTGGGTCCCACCCTATTGAAATTAGTGTAACTGTGTCGGGCAATTTTACACGGGGAACTTTCAACCTTCACAGCAGGTATCAAATATGCATGTACATCTTTTTCACGTAAATATTCAAACACCTGCAAACATTGACAGAGGTCATCCAAATGCACCATATTCTTGAGCCTAATTTGAAGATTACCTCTTGACTGTTGATTGATTGCGATGTATAAATATTTATATTGAAAGGCGGAGCTCAAGCTGTAATATTGTTTTGTGACCTCACTTTTACCCAATAAGTCAATGGAACTTCTTCATTGGGTGAGTTTTAAGTGAGAGAAGTCACACAATTTAACTCCTCTGAATTTGATCTAGTGAAATGTATGGTAACCAGGTTTGCTTTGCCTTGAATATTTATGATCTGTGCTTTGTTGTCACCCAGTTGGGACTTGTTGTGATCATATATATGAATATTCAAAGTGCACAATCTTTGCATAAATAAACAAGACGTTTAAGCGTAAGTTCACAGAAGTTGGTATTAAAAGTTCAGCTGATATAGTTGCAGAAGTAATACACGCCTGTCTGGCTCGCATGTGAACTGCAGGACTTTATTTTCTGCTTGTCATTTTGTTTTCAAAAATTCGCTCACTTCTTACCAAAGGCTAGTCTTTTCATGTGAGGTGAACCGTTGCTGTCAGTTTTAATGTTAAGAGTTCAAGTAAATGTGAAATGTCATATTTGTTACAAGGAGGGTTGTGCTCATTCTACTCTCCCATCTGCCATTGCATTAATGTGACCTTAAAAATGTAAGTTGGGTTTTGTCTGTGTTTAAACTTTGTATTCCAGTTGGGTGTGAGAGCTTAAAAATATTTTGTGATCGAGGAAAAGTAGCCAAAAAAGTGTTTGGACTAAGTGTTGTATGGATATTGCAAGTAGCTGGTATTACCGACACTGATATTTCGGTTCTCAGTATCGGCAATACCGATCCCATACCGATATTTGTGAAATAAGCATTCTGCAACTAATCATAGGCTATGGGGCACATCAGTGAAGTGTGGTTTATCTTGATAAGGTAAAATATTGGTACTTGCATAAAAGATACTCACATAGTGTACCGGTTTTTGTGATATATGGGATGATAAATATTGGTTGGGTAGTATTGGCATTTAAGGTAAAATTCTACTGGTACCGATATAGGATAAAAATGGGGAATATCGGTCAATACCGATGGTGAATACTGGTAGTCGTTCCAACGCTAGTTTGGACACACCTGAGCAGGTAAAGGCCAGCTCTAGCCTAAAATTCATAACTGCTATTAAATATAACTGGACCATACATGGCTGCAGTGAGTGCCATTTACCTTTAATTATATTTTGAAGGGATGATAAATGTTGAAGTATGAAGCGGTGTAATGCCTTCGTGGAAAGTCATTGCTGTAATAGCTAGACTCATGTAGGTTTTGTGGTTATTATGTTGAAGCCCTCTTACAATGTGATGCATTGCTGTCAAGTGCGGTGAGCTCGTATATGGGTTACGCTACATAGTTTGTTTTACATGCAGTTCTCCCCCCTCCCTCCCCCCCCCATCATGGTCAGCGTCATTGTCATCATCATCATCATCATCAACATTGGTAGTTTCAGAATCCCACTGGGCATACGCACAGCAGAGTGAGAGAGAGGGCGCTCTATCAAGATGCTAGACGACACTTGAAGATGTTCATCGTCTGCGAGTTAATTTCCTTATCATTTAGGTCATTCCAGCCAAGTGTATTTAAGGGGAATGTGGAAAATATACTGGGGAGAGGGTTGCAATTAATAAACTGAAGGGCTTCACTATTATTACTGTTTGGTTTGCAGTTGTAATTAGATAAGCCGCATCTTTGTATTGCATTGGTTTAACTCTATGTCTGACTGGAGGCACCATCAAGTGATGGTCAGGTGGGACTGCTGAAACAGATGCCCAGTTTGACTTGATTTGGCCAACGATTGCAGTTGTTATTTAGTGCCCCATCACTTCTTGTTGTTCAATTTATAGCAGAGGCCACTCTCATGTGTTACTGAAATCTTAACTGACAAGGCAGAGATGTGCTCATCGCTCAGAAGAATTGTCTCATGAAAGTGATTGTCCCCTGCAACCTGCTGTGATGTTTGTAGGAAAGTACAGATGTGCTTTATCACTTTAAGAGAATTGGCTATTGACAGGCAAGCACCAGTGAGTATGAGCAGATCTAGTGAAATGAAATAATGCGTTGTTGTTGTTGTCAATTGCTAATTATCCTAAGACATTCATGCCAACTTTTGTACCCTCGTTGAAATGGAAAAGGCCAGTTACTCAATGAGCAGATCATGAGGGTAGACCCATCCATTATTGAAATGGGGGAGACACAGGAAAAGTCCTTTCAACTAAAACATTAACTGCGTAGCTGTATTTTTGTGTGTTGGTATGTAGTATCTTTTGTTGCATTGTCTCTTCACTTTCTGTTTATATTTTGTAGACTTACCTATTAAGATATTTTTATGGAACTTTTTTTCACGTTCTGAATGAAAACTCCCACTTTAAAATGTGTACAAAACTCTGTACAATGAAGAATAAATGCTTCTAATACCTTAACACTTTCTCCATATTTTTTTACCTGTCACATAGTAACATATTGGTCACATAATATCTCTTCACGATGAACTTCCCCCTCCCTGGACTAACCTCTTCCCCACCCTTCTCCCTTTTCTCTTGTGAGACATACCCCAAGTCTGTCTTCAGTGAATAACATAATTCCTTTTTTTTAACCCTGAGAGAAAACTCACATGTAGTGAGTGGGAGTGGTGCCGGCATGGGAGGCACGTCTCCCATCCTCCCCCATCCTCCCCCATCTTTCCCCCCAATCGATTTCTGAAGAGGGTGGGGTGTGTTTTCAACTGAGTGATGGGTCTATTAATTTCTATCACAGGTCGTTCTGAAACTCAAAATTTTCACATATCTTTAGCAAACTATAAAAATTTTCGCGTTCCCAGCAACACCTCATCACTGTGCTTATATCAGTACAGTCTTTACATTTTTGTAACGGGTGTTATGCCACGGCCAAAATATTACAACATAATGAGAATTTCTGAGGATGTAATTAATTCAAACATTTGCCAAAAATAACCTCTTGCATCTTAACTTCCTTTAACGAACAAAAATTTCTCAAAGGGGAGGGGACACGGCACCTGCACGAGGGCGCGAAGGAAGGATCCGCCGCGGGTGCAGCCCATCGCAGGGACGCATGTGCGCAATGTACACTGACTTCGTGGGGTATCTGGGTGGGATTACAGCATAATCTTCTGTTGTGCACCCTCCCAATCGCCATTCCCTGGGAGCGCCACTGGTGAAATGGCGGTCACGTCGACTTCTGCTTAGGTGGTCCATTAGTTTTCATAGAAACCTCTGTTACGCCGATATTACTAACTGGGATGAAGTGTGGGATGAAGCAGGAAGGTATTAGCTTCCCAGATGAAGTTCCAGGGAGGGTTGAATCCCCCCTCCCTCCCCCTTTACATTTTGTCTACGAAATGCAGGTTCTTGTCTCCTGCCGCTGAAAGTGCTAATAGAGCACCCACATTAAACGAACTGTTTCTCTGGGAACCTAAGATACATTACAATTATTTTCCCTTTTTCTGTACACCCCCTTCCTCCCAATTCCCCTACCTACAGTGTTCACAAAAGATAAACCGCAGTTTACCTTTCACTGCTGTAATTGTCAACACACCACAAAGTGGATAATGTCATCCATTTACTGTCGCCATAAAAGTGCAAACCCCGTCACAGAATCTATTTGCCAGAAGTTAACGATCTCATTGAAGACTGAAGTAAGCCGAAATATTCCATGCAGTATTGAAATGAAAGTGTGCGCGCATTATTTGGACTTTTGCGTGCCCTGTAACTTTTGATATAAATGTGGAGCGCAAATGGGGATTTCAGAATTGGATTCAGCATATTTTTCTCTATGAAATGAGGGCAAAAAATCACTATGTCAGAAAATGGCCAAAAATGGCCCAAAATCGAAAAAATCGTAAGTCTATAGACTTACGTTTTTGACAATTTTGGGCTGATTTTTGACCATGCCATTTTATAAATGAAAATGGTACTTCTTGATGCGGTGATTCCAAATACACTTTTCGATTTTGCGTAAAGTTGTTATATCTCAAGATATCGTCCGCGCAGAACCGCCACCTTTGCGCGCACGACTTTCTCCAGTAATGTTGCCTCTTACTGCTTAATAAATGAAAGCTCAAATCAAACTCGGCCCATCGCAGCATACTTTCACTGGCTACCTCTGCAATAACCAATACCACACATGTAATCAGTGCATTCCTTGCTGTGCAGCACGACTGTTGTCCTCGGGATCAACTCATTGTTCAGTTGATGCTTTGTGTTGTTAACGATTTAAAGCGCATATTCATTGCTTCCTGACTTCTTTCAATTTACATAGGTGGGTAAATTCCATGACAAGCGTGTTCATTGTTTAGTATTGTGAATACCTACTATCTTCATTGTAAATTCATTTGATAATAACAGTACATCTTTTCTTCTCATTAGTCTGTTTATCATTTGGTGTACAGTAAACCTGATAAACGAACTAGGTCTGCGAAGGTCGAGAGGTTGGTCTAGTATTTACCTTCGGGGTACGTAGCTCTTTCAGGGGGCAGAAGAATTCCTTCGGGGTAGACTAATGTTCTGGTTTTTGTCCTTTGGCATCCATCCGAAGGGATTTTTGAAAAATGTACGCCCCCCCCCCCGTCCGGGCACGCACCAGTTAGGCAACATGTGTTTAGCACTATAGCATATAGGGGCGGGATTTGATGTCAGAAATATAAACCGGCGCAGGAGCCAAGACTGGGCAACGCCCTCCTTTTAAGGCGTAGAGCCCATGGGCCCCCTGGAGGGGTTCAGGGGCAACGCCCCGGTGGGGTCCAGGGGGAAACGCTCCAAGCCCTGAGATATTTAGAATTAAATCCATTAAATGATTCATTTGACTATCTTAAACTCATCAAGTGTGTCTAAACCAGGCGCGGATCCAGACATTTCGAAACGGGGGGGGGGGCTGAAAGCCCCTTGACTATTCTTTATACATTATGCTAATTTTCGCGTATAAGTTATTGTTGATGTAGCGAAAGGGGGGGGGGCTGAGGCCAGGAAAGCCCCCCTCCCCCTTCCTGGATCCGCGCCTGTAAACGGATTGCAAAAATTACGTTTTGACAATTTTAACCTTACTCAGTTTAGCTTTACCTGATGGAGGGGGTTTGGCTTGTAGGTAGAAGAGTTTGTGCGACGCTTTGGAACATGCAGGAGTTTGGAGGTAATCACGCAACAACAGCGTGATTAAAGACATTTTGTTGTACCCTATTAAACATTTACTTATTAAATATTAATTATTTAATATTATATTAAATATATATTATATACGATATTATATTTATATTAAATATTTAAATATTAGATCATTTTTAAATGCAGTTTTATCAGTTACATGAAAAGTAATTTTCTCCTACTTTCCCGGCTACTAATTCCTACTCACTTTTCTTATGTGTTTCATCATGATGGCCTGCGGTAGCTTCGAAAAAAGAGGTTACAGTATCTGTAAGTTTACAAGGACGATCAAAGTTTGAGGGTCGTCGGTGTACAATCCTCAAGTTCCAAAACCAATGAAATGTTATGGGTAGTTCATGCACAGACATGTCTATGGGCTTCCACAGTAAAATGCCAGGGAAGCAATTTTCATTGAAGGCTGCATCTTCGTAAGGTGTGACCAGGGGCGTAAATAGGGGGGGGGTGGGGATGTGACACTCCCGTGAAAATCAAAAGTCGGTCTCTGAGCGCCAAAAAGTCGGTCTCCAATCCAGTTAGTTAAAAAATTAATTGATCTTTCACCTGCCCTGATTTTCGTCTGTTCTCGTGGAAAAATAGGAAAAGTTGTAGTTGGTCCCAAAATAGTTCACCCCCCCCCCTTCGAATTCATGTATATACGCCCCTGGGTGTGGCCGGTGAAGCCTTGGACAGAGAGCGTGGAAGGCGCGAAACCGGAGGCTGGGGTCCGACAAACCTCTCGAGAATTTTCTTAAATCTGATGACTTTTGCCGCCATTCTGGGCCATTTTTAGGGAAAACCTGCGTCTTCAGGTGTAATTTAAAATTCTAGTGAAGTAGTTTTCTCATGACGATTTCAAGCTTAAGACAGTAACCGTCGATCAATTTGATGAGGATGGTGGTAGTTGCTTGGAAAAGTGAACAGCAGAAGAAGTTGTAAGGGAGTTTCGAAATTAAGTAACGGGGCAATACCACCAAAGTTTTCCTCCGGAAAGCGGTACTAATGAGGCACAGGTCTATCTTATCTCTATTGAGCCCACACCAAGCACTTACTGAAACTATTTAAAATTGCGATTCCCTATAGGTTTCTGAATTTTGTATGCAAGGACCATATGGTGTGTGTAATGCGGTACTTTAAGTACTGCCAGTGACCCTTATTTCAGGACTTTCAAGTCACAATAGTGTAGCGAGGAGCCGACACCTATGCTTTGAAGAAATTTAATTGAGGCTCCAAACAAAATTTTTCAACAACAATTGCCCCATTGCCTCCCCACATTTGAGCTCCGCCACTGTATTAATTAAAATCCATTGCAGGTGCGCGCGGAACGTGCCGAGAAAAATCTTTCTAGAATTTTTATTGTATTTGATTTTAATGCTTTCATTCATTTCACATTGCAAAATTTATCCATAATATTAAAAATTCCCTCATAATATCTCTGGTCTCCCTTCCTTTCGTTCATTTTTTATTTTAAGTATTTTTTAAGGTCTGGAAAGAAGTTGGGGAGGTGCCCCCTGTAGTCCCGCCTATGATAGCAAAGTAATTAGAATGTGTTATGTAAATACGTCCACATTGTGTTCGTGGTCCGGTCTGGGTTTTGCTCGGATTTTATATTGCCTATGTCCGTTTCCAAGCACGTAAAAAGCACAGTTACTATATAATCGCCTTTGACGCCGTTTCAAAGAGCAAATCAGTTCGTTGCGATCAAGCAACAGTCCCAGTCATGCCCTTATTAGGAAATAGGAAATGAAATAATTACGTAAACACACTTTTTTCTTTCTTCATTTGACAGGAAGAATGTTGGGAAAAGGCTCCATTTTTAACAAGTTTGTCTAAGTTTGATGGCACCCAACTATCGCCCTGAATCCATCAAATCAAAAAAAAAGAAAAAAAAACCTGCATCCATTTTGCCTTTATATTCGTCGTACGTCCTTCGCCGCGGCGACCAAGTCAAAATCTCACACCCCAAGCCCGCTTTCAACAGTAACGGGAACGCAACAGTTGTGTGCTGCTCGTTAGCATAGTCAGCTATCTGCTATACCAGATACCTCACTTCTTACTTTCCAGAAGATCGGAATCACCGACATAGGCATATGTGGAGGACAGTAACTGGCGCATGAGAAGATATTTCACGAGAGCGGGGAGTTCAGTTTGCCCTCGAATGTCTATAACTGGCAAACAATTATGGCCCGGAAAAATTACATTTGTTGCCCTGAAAATCAACATTTTCAGCCTAGAGCTCGGAGAGACAGGGGAAGGAGTGGGGAGGAACACCTGTCTCATACGCTGTAGCTTAAATATGCTCACTGTAGATGCATTCCATGAAAGTCGTGATAAATGTAAAGATCCTTATGAAGGGTAACTACATTGAAACTGCTTCTGATCATTATTTATTCATAACTCATTTTAAAAACTGTTTCTTTTTTAATGTGGTTTACAATTGAAACAGACCAAACTCAGGTTGCCTTAACTAACAGACATGAGAGCATAGCATCAACCATCGCATGCCGATCTATCTTTTATAATCATTACCGTCGGAAAGGGTACGGTCAAATCCCCATTTTCTAGGAACTATTCTGCCAGTGAGTCAGTTCGTTACGTAAGTGATAGCGTACGGGCCTCGTGTTCATGCATGCATGAGGCTTAAATAACGGGCATAAAAAACTTCCAACTAGCCAATCAAATTGCATTAATTTTCCATTTTTCTATGCAAGTTTTATTGTAAAAAATACTACCGAATCATCAATTTCCAGTGCAAATGCATAATAAATCACGGAAACAGAGAGATGAATATTTATGAAATAAACTGCACTTAGGCCTAGAAAGTTTAGTGGGGGAAATAGACTGTCCAGACCATGGGCGTCAATCTTTACTCGAATGTGGGGGGGACATGGCCACTTCTGTCAAAAATTTACTGTGTAAAAATCTTAAGTCAATGGGCATTTTTCCAAAATGTGGGGGGGACGTGTCCCCCTGTCCCCCCCAGGATTGACGCCCATGGTCCAGACTCTAACCTCATCTGAATAACGGATGAGGCCAAGCTCAGTCCGTTATTTAACTACCAACTTAAAAGTTGTAAACCTTACTAGACAACTACCAAGCAATGGCTCATCCAGGTGGAAAAGGAAGGGAGTAGAGGTGCAACGGAAGGTATACTGATGAGGCAGAAATATATTTATCAAAACAAAATCACACAGGGGGTATGCAAAGTTGTAGCAAACTCCTAGCACATTGAAACGGTCAATGTATGGAGAAAATCAACACCAGCTTCGAAAACACGGGGAACAAACTCAGGTTACATTTTCATATTTAAAAGGGTTTTAACGAAAAATTGTCCCGTTTTTGGGACTTCCAGATGGACACTGCAATTGGATTCACTAAGCAGACTGAAGAACAGGAAGAAAATTTGGTCAAAGTTGTGCTCAGAAAAACAATCATCAAGAATCAATCAGTTGAATGCTGATTGATAGGTATGAAGTAGAATTCAGTGAAACACCCTGCATTCTCTCTCTCGCTGCTTGCTTCACAACAGAATCCCCCCTCACTTCCCCTCCCTTCTTTTCCTTACACCACTACAAAAATTTCACCCAAAAGTCTGTCGTAAAGAGGAAGAAAAAAATCTGCCATTAAATTGTTTTTTAAAACTGTATTTCAAACGGTTTGCCGAGTTAAAAATATTGGCCTCCTTTGTTTACAATAACATACAAAATTTAGTTATAAAACAACAAACATGGACTTTTTAATAGTTGCAACAATACATGTTGGGTCCCAAATATGGCAGTATAGTGGATGCAATCACCTTAACCTGAATTACCTACCCCCTTCCCTGGCCTCTCACCCCCTCCCATGGCCCCTTACACCAGTCTTTGCTTTTTATGTGAATTTCTTTTTTATCCATCTTCAGTAATTAAACTGTTTCATTTCTTATATTTTTTATCCTTGTATTTTTTTTTTTTTATATCTTGATAAGTCCTTGGTTTGTCTTTAATATATCCCATTTACATTCTGAATCATCATGAATGCCTTTTTCGTATGGTTATTATAAGGAGTTTTGGTATTAAGCCTACATATCCAAATAAGGTCCAAGTAACTACTTGTTGCTGCTAATCAGGCTGGAGACTTTGGACTGCCGAGTTTTCTCAATATGTGGATCTTCAAAACAGTGGCCTGCAATCTTTTTCAATGGGCAACCCAGAAAATAAGTTGAGCATTGTGAAGAATGAACCACCTTGACTGATACCACAAAAGAGTCGAGAATAAATATTGGATAAATACTCATAAATATTGAAGATATGGAGGAGCAAGACAGGCAAATTTTTTAAGATAAATCTTACGTTTCCTATCATGTTTATGACCTTTCATCCATTACACATCTGCTAGTGCAACATCCATTTCCCTACATTTGCAGAAGAATGATTCCTTCTTTGAACATTCTAGGAAAATTCTCACATCAATATAAGAACACATTTCATTCTCAGAGCAAATGTGAAGTGCAACTGATCAATGATCCTCTAAGTCTACAGATGCATATGATGAGGAAGTCAGTACCAATTATAGTACAGTGCAAGGAAGATACTTGTAAAATGCTCATAGTCCAGCTGATGTTAGTAAACTAGAAATGTACATACAAAACATCTGTACATTCAGTCAGCCGTTACCCTGAGATCAGGATAAATTAAAATGGCATAAGCTTTGAGATAAGTAAAATACTCCTTTCATTTAAAATACTCCCTGTTTCAAGTAATACTGCCCCTGGATCTGAACCACAATGGTTAACTTCTTTCTAATACAGCTGCCTCTGACCAATGGCAGTGATTTGTTCTCAATATTGATATCACCCCACTTTAAAATAATAAAGTCAATGGGTGATTTCTCAAATATTGGGGGGGGGGCATGTCCCCCCTGTCCCCTGGGATCACCGCCCATGCCTCTGACCCTTAAGAGTTTATATATGGACTCTGCCTGAAGATGCCATCAAATGGTAAAACCCACCCCCTTTAACCTACCTTACTGCTTCCACTGAAACAACTCTTTATATCCAAATCCTTCCTGCCAGGGTATTCCCATCCTCACTGTGTAAGAAATATCTCAAGCTTTGTGATGGCCAATCACCCTTCCATTTAGCACACTAGTGGACCACTCTTTACTAAAATCAAAACTTTGCTAAAAAGGTGGTTACTATAAACCTCATACCAGTCTACCATTCTGAAAGGCACCAAATTGTAATATTTATGACTACGCCACTAAAAATGAATTGCATTTTCTACATGAAATGATTTCTTAATCCAAACCATGTGACTCTTTAGCTAAAATACCTTCTTTCAGACTTACTCAAGTCTAATTGTTAGAGAAATCAACAATTGTAAGATACCACAGTAATAAAAATTTACAAGTTCTTCATATCCTTGAAGATTATTGATTTACATACAGCAAGAGGACAAGAAACCCAAATAAAATTGATAAGCTTTGATAAAATGTAATAGTAAATTTAAAATAATGACTACCATTTATTTAAAAGCCATAAAATCCCATCTCTTGAAAAATAATAAAGGCCTTTGAGGAATACTTGCATTGGAATGTATGCGGTTTTGTAGGAAGAGACTGTCCTAAGTTGGTACACTGCTGTTGCATGTATGCTAAGTAGGCGCTCGTTTTCTTGGCATCTATGATTACAAAGCGGGTATTCAGAGTCCATTTGCATCATAGACAGGAGATTTGAAAACATGGAGAATCAGTTTTAGTTTAGGTAATGTTACCTAGGTAACATATGGAACAAAATTGTAGAAAGGCATACACCTTCTCCTTCAAATGGTTCTTTTTATTCAGACTAAAAGCCAAATTTTGAAATTGTTAAGTGATTCCTTACCAATAAGAAATATGTTTGAAGTATGTGTTGGTTAGAAAATGAGGCATCCATCTAAAAACAGCAAAAGGTACCTTTGTGTCTAAAGTGACAGACAATTTACATGGTATACAAGGCGGCCACCAGAAAAAGTGGGAGAAAGTTCTCTTTCCTAGTTGCTTCCACAAGATAATTACATGTTGATTTTTCTAATTTGCTCAAAGCTAAACACAAAAAGCTAATCAATGCAATGATGTCATGAAATATTTGCCAAAGAATTTAAAAAGTAGAAATCACACACTGGTACAATTTATTGTAACATTTGATACATTATTTCAAATTGTCTCTGCTTGACATAGGGAAACCTTTAGTGCACGGGAAGTGCTTTCTTTGGTCTTTCACTTACCCTCGACGTCAGGGAGCAAAACATAGAGAAACTCACTTCCTAAGCAAAAAATGTGAGGGGCCAATCAGGAATAAGGACACTCAACTTAAATGAATATGCACAATGTTATGGATTAACATCCAATGAAAAATGTGATTGAAAGCAAGCTTCTCTTGAGCCAAAACAACAACGCATTTTCCATTGAGCAATGTTCCTATCGAGGTATCAAGCCCTCAAAAGGCTTATTACATTTAAACCTTACTGTAAGCTTAAAGCCTACATCATCATTGTTAAATACTGAAAATATTCCTGATAAGCATTTTATGGCCAAAGCTTGACATCACCGTTCATTACTTCACACAACTTGAACGATGTCAATGTTTATACTGGTTGAACTGTTCCAGGGACCAATAGCAACAGGGGTACTAATAAATTTTATGTATATTCTCGAAGGTCCACCTTCACTGTGAGTGAGAATTAGTGCAATATGCTCCCTGAAATTGGGGGGGGGGGGGGGTTTGGGGTAAGTGAATAGACCAAAAGTAAACAAGTCCCCTCGGGTCAGAGTCACCGTGACTACTCTTGACACCAGCTATACACTATTCTAGTGAATGTGTTTGAACTTTAAAGGGAAATATTGCGTTTGAAAAAATACCACGACATGACTCTAACTTAATCCCATTGTGGTCTTTTACCCTTTCCAAACATGGAACACAAATAACTTGCAGCAGATCAACACTAATCTCACGAAATATGAAAAGAAAGAAGCAGCAATTTTTGTATCTACGGGGCTCATTATAGAACGATAAGCCTCGCCCACACTATGCAACTACTGCTGCATATTCATTTAGGAAGAGTGGTCATGTCAGGTCATATATGCACCCATTACGCAATACGTGTTGACCTTGCTTACCGTAATTCCAAAGACCCTGCTCACAACAAACTAGCACCGCCTGCTCTACCCCGTGCTGTATACAGGATATTGGAATTCAAAACTCACACATGGAGAGGCAGCGTCATCTCCCTGGTTCACTGTGAGTGCGCATTATTAGTCGTTACAGGAAAGTCACTACAATCATGTTAATTTATCTGCGATAGACATGTAGGCCCTGCATATTTCTTTTGTTTTGGACAAGTGGCAACCACTGGCATCACAGTTTCGTAAAATTTTCATTTTGTACCATTGTCGAAGCACCAACAGTCTCTTTTACATCCGGCTGTTTCGAAAGGAAGTCAAACCTGCTAAGGCTCAAGAGCTCAATTCGAATTACGGAATAACTGTAACTTTGCGTATAGTATACCAGGGAGGTGATAAGACCACCTACTGTAATACAATGGTAGTTCCGTTAGGCTGCCATATAGAAACTCCCTGGTTCAGTAATACAGACATAATGTAGTAATAATTCCCACTAATGTACTGTACTGTACTTAGTTTGTATTTTCCGAACTTTTTGTACATGCTGTAGAAGGCGTCTGTTATTGTCTGGCGCAATGTGATAGAAATGAATTGATTGGTGGATTTCAAATCAGGGGTGATGAAGGTGTGGTTTTGCATGCATAATTGTTTGGTGGAACAAATCTATTAGTTGTTACAGAAAGGTTAATTACTCGTTAATTAGTGCTCAGAGGGTAGAATGTTTTTCTTAGTTACCTCTCTTTCGTCGAATGGGACCCGATTGCAAGTAAACGAGGATAGATTCAATAAAAAGCCAGACAAACGCAATATTTCCCTTTAAATTAAGACGTGGTTTACACCAAAAAAAAGAAGAATAGTTTGCTAATGGTTTGAAATTTGCATATTTTGTCACTGAAATATTTCTTAAAGCTTAGCAATTGACCTCCACACAGGTCAAAGGTCAGTGGATTTTGTTCATCCGAGAGCATTCCATATTGCTAACCTTCCAAATTAAAATGAATCCAAATTTGATTTAAAATATTAAGTTGGAATCCTTCTAATGTACAGGTGTAATTCTCAATCCTTCATGTGTTTCTCCCATTGGTGCAATCGCTCAGGATCCTATAACATCTGCTTATAAGGCCTGAATTTATGCGTTTTTCATTTTTTTTTTTTTAATTTTTCTCTTTTAGGTTTAGTATCTAAACTACATGATGTTAACTGGGGTAAGAAAAACTATCAAAAATTCAGATCCAATACTAGAAAGTTTGTGTCTGATCTGCCAAAGTTTTGCACCTGTTGCCTCATTCCTTAAAGGGAAAATGCAGTCACCCCAAACTGAACTAGTTTGCCTGGGTATCCTAATTTATGAATGGCTCTCTTAAATCATGTGACAATTTGTAAATGAATATTTGAATTTATGCAAAATGGCCTCCTTGTTTACCTTGAGAATGCCACATTTTTCTTCTGAAACATTATGGAAGATAAATCCAATAAAAATAAGAGAGATTTGTAACATTTAGTTCTTGTGTCAAAGTAAGTTTGGGATGACTGCTTGTTCCCTATAATTAATTTGTGTGCTATGCCAAATTGGCATACCGTAAAATCAAGTGCAGTGTGTAAGCAAAAAGCAGGACAACATGCAACCAACATACCTACTTTCCCGTATGGGTCAGGTCAACAACATTACACTGATTGTACTCTGTAAAAAGAATGCTTAGCTAGGAGATCGAAATAACCAGATGTCACGTTACCATGGCAACAAGGTGGGCAGAACTATTCATTAGTACAGTAGGGTTTTCTTTTCAGAATCCTAGCTCCGATCAATTTAAACCTCATTTGGACATAACTCTTACATACACTCCTGGCTTTAGGTGTTACAGTACATACCTTTCCTTGACAATGGATAATACTCCAGTTTGCAGTCCTCTGCGTCAACATCAAAAATAAATTCATTCCAAAAAGCGAAATAGCAAATTATCTCATAGAGGTTATTAAATATATAAAATGATCTGACGATTATTCGTTGCCAATATCATAAGAAATTTCATCACCTAGTTGATAAATAGCGTGGAAGCCCTTTCTGTTTATTGTATCGTCAGAGACAAACTGAATGGTTAATTCCTCTCCTCTGGACACGATGTCATTTGGAGTCTGTAAAGAAAGGGCAACCAAAAAGTCTTCAACACACTAACACTGAAAATTTCCAGTGATGCCCACAGCTTTATAACTGCAGATTTACGTGGACCTAAAATTCCCAAAATTTTGCCCAACTTTTATCTGAGGAATTTTTCAAAATTCTACGAAAACTATATTGTTCTTTTTTCAGTTTAATGCATTTTCACTCCATTTGGACAAGGAGCAATATAAAACAGACTTCCTCTTTCTCTATAGACCTCATGCATTGATATCACACTGACGTCACTTTGGGTGAAAACAATGAAGCACACATGCACAAAAGGCATGGATTTCGCTGCACGTGTAGTAGACTTACGAGCGTGTACCATTGGTTGACGAATCAGCTGTCTGCATTTACTGGTGTAACTTGCAATGATAGGTGCTTTTCCTACATTTTCCTCCAAATGAGGGAGCACTTTCTCCTTTGTGACATCATATGCATAGGTCTATTATAAGCCAATCAAACAGCCTGACATTTTGCTAGCATTTGGGGCATTTTTCTTGAATTCCTTGACAGGGAAAAGGCCAGAATCATTTTTCAGGTCTTCCCTGATTTTAAAAGAAGCTACAAACCTTGAATGGATTCAATTTGATTATTATTTGTTAATTACAAGACAAGAAACAACTATTTAATATAGTCATTAACAAGATTAAGCAGCTCCCTGAGGCAATTTTCATTGAAAAATTAAAAGATAACATTGGAAAACCAAGAAACTCACCCTCTGCCCACAGTAGCGCCCTATGGTTTCAAAGTTTTCAGAGATTTCCACGTAATCATACCCACACTCAGTCTCCAGTTCAATGTCAAATAAATCAAAAAACACTCGAATTGTCCAACCAGGAGGGGCTGAAATGTGCCAAAGGCAATCCGTCTGCAAAACAAATGAATGTCTGAACTGCTTAAATTTATAGATATAAATTTATTTACTGCTTAAATTTACACACACACAATTTAAATTTGTTCTAGTTTAAGTTCATTCTACCTAACAAACAGTTCAAGTTCTTTCACATGACGTACTCTTTTAAAATTTATTCCACATAACTAAATGTTGAAAATTATCCAATCATACATACTGTCTTAATTCTTCCCATGTAATATGCTTTGTGAGTAAATCCTACATATCCTACTTTTCAAATCCATTTTGCTTATCACAATAATTAAATTCATCCTTTATATCATCTATTTAAAGTCATTTTATGTGAAAAGTACTTAATTTCTTTCTCGTAATAAACTAATCAAAGCCATCCAGCATAACATACCTTTTACATATTCTGCATAACCTACTCTTTAATTCACTCTACATTAAGGTGACCATATTTTGGGGGTTTAAATCAGGGACGCTACTTAGTAGACCAGTCACCGTGTAAGGAAAATATACATCGTTAGTGTGCAATTGGCTATGTACAGAAAATGTGGTGAACAGCCGTCAGTAATAGAAAATTAGTGATGCTCTTGACTTTCCATCTCTGTGATTGCAGATACCTGTTATTTGTATGCCTATTTACGTTGTACTTGGGCCCTATACGTCTCAACGATGTTGATGTAATACTAGCCTATGATACATTACTAGCTATCCGGCCATTCAGCTCCCATCTGAAACTAAGGTACACAGTAGGCTACACAATCGACAAAATATTATTTTTTACAACATTATAACTAATATCTCGTGAAATTTGAAATTTCAAGGACATTTGTTCAAATCGGGGATGTTTTCGGGGACACTTGTTCATCGGGGATGGAACACTGGATTTGGGGACGTCTGGTCACCTTACTCTACATGACAATCAATCAAGAAGATCATATGACGCCATCAATCATTTTCGAAACGCATTACCAGGTGGGTACCCGGGTACCCGACTGAGAACCTTGCAACATCTATCCAAAGTTTAGTGCATGGAATGCACATACAATTCAAGACTCCAACCATCGGCCCCTTATCTCTGGTCGGATCGATTTGTTAAAACAATACGTCACATTTTTCTATATCTACAATGTGCCGTTGGTTCTTAACATCGTGAGTTTAGAAATCAGATGGGAATTAATAATTTGACCATATACTTTAGTGCCATTGTACTAAATTTAAATTTGGGCCACAATAAAGTGAGCAGGGTCCACTAGATTGAAGGTTCCTTGATCGAAGACTGAAGGTTCACTACACTGAAGACCCTAACCATTACCCTAATCCTGATCATAACCCTAACCCAACTCTTGGCAAATCCATATCTTAATCCGAACCCTAGCTCTTACCATAAACTAACTTTTGGTTTTGCAGATCTAG
Source organism: Holothuria leucospilota (assembly GCA_029531755.1). Lineage (NCBI taxonomy): Eukaryota > Metazoa > Echinodermata > Holothuroidea > Aspidochirotida > Holothuriidae > Holothuria > Holothuria leucospilota. The sequence goes on from CM055980.1 coordinate 26,519,716, forward strand.
TAATCTAATCTAATCTAATCTAATCTAATCTAATCCAATCTATTAATAATAACATTTGCATCTTTAATGTGCTAACATCTAGGCAATCTAATCAAAGGCACAGCACAATATTACCACTGAAGTTTAAGTCATCCTGGAGACAATCCCTCCAGTGGGATAGCAACTAGCTCTTAATGGTGGGCCTGATGACGATTTACTTCATAAGTCCCCATTTAATTAATCCCTGGGTGGAGAGAGGCAAATGAGATAAAGCATCTTGCCCAAGGATACATGCAATATGTTATGATCCAGGCAGGAGATGAACCAGTAATCCCTGGATCACAAGCCCAACACCTTAACCAATAGCTGGCCACCACACTCACCAATCAAGTAACTCTTTGGTACAGTGACTTTTCCCAATGGAAGTAACCCCCTCCCCTCCCCCAGTTCCCCAATCACTTTCTTTATAATTGATCACAATTCACAGAGGCAAATGTCCGATAACAGGTGACCAATACACCCTGGATCTCTGATTTATTTCCCATCATTCCATATACACAATGTTAAGTATGCAAATTGTCATAGGTGAATGAGGCAGGGACTCGAGGCACTGTGCCCCTAAATTTTGGACAACCCAAATTTTGGGCAGAATCTGTAGACATATTCAAGCAAAATCCTTCTAAAAGACTCAAAGATTCAGGGACAATTTTTGTCCCTCAAATCAAAAATGTCCCATACACCTTTGAACAGCATACACCTATGTGTAAATTAAATGGACTTTTTGCATCTGCAATACGTAGCAGTTTCTTATTAAAGTCTTGCTCTTCTACACATCCTCCTATCTGAGTCCAAACAGCATCAAGGAAATTAACTCCTGATATGGGACAATAGTGGTGCTCTTCTGCATACATGATACTCTAATACTATCATGTGAGCATGAAATAAAACAGAGTCCTCTCTATAGTCTCCCGCCTCATTGGTTCCTCGTCTCATTGGTCCCTCATTTAGCTTGATTCGATCATCTCATAAGTCCCCCATCTCATTAGTTCCCCCTTTCATTATTCTGTCTCATTAGTCCCAAGTCTCATTCAGGTTATTGGGTTGGGTTAGGGTTAGAGGGTTAGGGTAAGGGTTATGAGACGGGTGGCCAATGAGATGGGGGATTATAGACAATATCCCGAATAAAACTATCTAGTTTTAGGTTCAGTATGATTAAAAAGTTACAAGGACTTATAACAAGATAATCCACCTTCATAAAAATAAAAATGATAGAGTCAAATACCTGACTTGGATAGTTGATATCACTAAGTTGAGCATGAGAGTAAAGAGACTGCCTGGCATATGTTGCCCTCAGGTTGCCTCCACAAACTAGTCAAGAAAAATAATATTACAAAATGAACTTTTCCCTTTTTATAGCCAGAATCTTGAAAGCACACAGAAAACTATGGTGTCTACATTCCAACAGAAGATTACATACAATTTACTCTAAGACATGCTGACTGACAAAACTTTGCTTCACATGAAATCAGAATGTTAAATAGTACACACAAGCACACCACATAGTTAAACACAAGCAACTTTCCTGGCAAAGTTTCTATGGCACAACCACAGATATCCTGTACACATAGACAGAAGATCACGTGACGAAAAGTGTTGCCACAGTTGGTACAAATTTAGGCTTGCCAAGATGGCCGCTGGGCTACTGTAGTTTGTGTTATCTGATGATGAATCCTCAAAATTTCAGACAAAATACAAACATGAATAGCAAAAAATATCGAAGTGCTTTCTTCTATTCACTGATTTTAACTGAGACTTGCATTTTTTTTAAGTTTCCCATATTTCTTGCATAATGTGCCAAAACCGAACTACTTGAGCAAGTCCAAATGTTATCCAAAAGAGATGCCATGCAGCCATATTGGTAAGCCCACACATGTACGTACAGTGGGAACACTCCATGCACAGGACAATGGTGGAGGGTGTTCTGTCCACATCATAAGTCCACAGGCACAACAAAGGAGACAGGGAAAAAGATATTTGCAACCTTTCTACCACAAGCAGTAAGCAGAAAATTTCCCCTCCCCCATATCCTTTCTGGAATTAGTCCTCCAGACAGAAATTCTTGTTTAATAATTGATTGGTATTGCTAATTTGTTTTATATCTGTGAAAAGCATAGGTTTTCTTGAACCTTTTGTCTCCTTTCATAAAGAACTCTTCCTCCATTCTGTTAAATCTGTCATTAAAAATACGAAGTAATGTCTAAAATCCGGCTTAGGAATGATCCATTTTTGTCACCAATTTTACAAGAGTACAAAATGAACATGGGGGAGTGGGGTGGAATGGGGTCAGAAACTCATATACATTTTTCATTTAAAGTACAAGTAGCTATTGTTTTTTCATACTTTTCTAAGTCTGTGAGCAGGGTTCCTAGGGCAGATCCAGGATTTTTGCTTGGGAGGTGCACTAGATCCTATTCATCCATTTTTGGAGAGTGTCGTCCATCTAAAGGACTTAGATAAAAAAAAAAAGTGCTCTCAATATGGTGTACAAGTGTCCACATCAAAACCATGACGAGGAAAGCAACAGTGAGATGTCTGCAATACAATATTGAAGGCATGGTCCACCTTTAAAGTATGTGAAAATTTTAGCCTTAGAAATTTTAAGGGGTGCACGTGCATACAGGGTTCTAAGAGAGAACTTTTCTTAACATGTTCATAAAAATCATGAAAAAAGGGATGACCCCTTAATGGCAGGCAAGAAGCTACAGATAAAATTGCAAAGAACCCAACCTGTTCTGTGTGTTGCTAAAAAGCCAGACCTGGACACCGAAGCATCTGAATGGAATTTGATATACATGTGATTTCCACTGGACACAATGTCTTCTGGGATGTTACGTCCACAAAAACTGCCCATTGAAGTATCCTCATCTTCTGAGTCTCCGTCATATATTGTGATGTAATCATATGCACACTCTTGATGAGTTTCAAGGTCAAACTCGTCAAATTCCTATGGTGGAGAAGAAGGAAAACTTGTTTCATAAAGAAGGGGATTGCAGGGCCCTGTTTCATTAAGGATTAAGATCGATCTTAAGTTTGATTTCAATAGGACAATTGCATGGCACATCAAATTTACAATCATTCGTAACTCTTTATGAAACAGGGGCCTGGTCTAATTTCATCACACTTGAGACACTTCTAAGTGAAATATGACACCGACATACTTTGTGAAAGGTGTATCATGATGAGGTTTGTCGAGGCCAGTGGTTCTACACCTTTTTTCGCAGCTACCCACTTTGTACAAACTAATCAAAAGGAGACTCAAACTTGACAGAGGACATAGCAGGGGGGAATTGAGGCTCATTGCTCCCAGGTAGAAAGTTAAATTTCTCTCACTGTTTTACACATTTTCATGAGCAAGAAAGCTAAATTTCCCTTTTAATTAAAATATTTCCCTCTGAATAACAAAATTTGTCTGGAGCTTTCCAAGTTTTTCCATCTATGAATACAACCAATGGTGAATAGCCATCAATGAACACTAGGCATCTGTTTTGAGCAGAACGAGCCACAATCGCAAGGATCTAAGACAGCAGTTTTCCAAGGATTTTGGGCCGCTGGCCACTTTTATGTGAGCTTTAGCTTAATATTTTATGGAGTAGCCATAGCTTTGCTCAACAGCTTTTACTGTAATTGAACTTTTTGACTCCTCCAATCCTTCACAGGCTGTTGTGTGCATGACACAGGCCGCAAATGGCCCCCGGGCCATCACTTGAGAACTTTGCCCTACTTCAACAACTCCTTGAAAGTAAGTAGGTATCTTTAAATAAGCACTCAGCAGTACAGTAATTATCATCCATGATCACAAAGCACTCAAGTTGTGAGATAGATCTGATGACGGAGAGAAGACTGGGAATATAGGAATCCAAGGATATTACAATACTTTCAAAAAAAATTGCCTGACCCTTCCAAAACTTCTGTCCCAAGTTTACTTGCTATGCTGGAACCATTCCCCCCTCTGTACAGCCATTCAGCTGTGCAAAAGTTAGTTACATGCCACAGACCACTAAGAGGGGCTTAATACATAACCGTAAATACAAAGTTCAAACTTTCCCACTTTTTATGTCAATCCAACTACAAGAACAAATCCCAATGATTTTTCTTTCGATTTAAGAAATTCAAGGTCAGAAAGCCACTTGGGCCAATTGAGAATACTATACAAGGTTGCTCATTGATGGAGCCAGCTAGATTCACTGTCTCTCTTTGACTAAGGCTCTGAGGCTAAAGTGATCCCAATCCTGTTCCTACGACAACCAATTTAAGTTCCCCAGCTGACAGACAAGAGAGTGAATCCCCCCTCTTATACCACTTTTTAAAATGCTGCGAGGACGAGAGAGTCATTGCTCTGCACCACTGCTCAACAGCTGAACCAAGCAAAGACACAAAGTGGAAAACTTCCTGAATCGAACAACTTCCTTAATGGGAGGACTTCCTAAATTGGAAAATCAGACACCCATTTTTAAAATGCTGATTTGAAACCCCCTACGCACCACTGTGAGCAGCCAAGTCTCACAAGAAATTACATTGCCTGGATAAAATCCTGGCAGAATTACCTGAAAATTATTTGGTGACACAAAACTTACTTGTTTGGTATGGCTGTTAGCAGTGATTCACAGGGGAGGGGGGGTTCAAATTGGTGATTAAAATATGTGTTGTGGTTGTAATTCAGGCAGTGCTTCCCTAAAGGTCTTTGCATGGTTCAGTCAGAGAGCAAGGCTTCTCCACCCTTACTAGGCTTTGGGAAAGTGGCAAGAGACTAGGGATACACTCTCGTACATCAGATGGGGGCATTAAATCATGGTCCTGAGAGCAGGATTGGTGGTAACACCCTTGCCTCATTTCTCTTGGAGTACTGTATTGAAGAGAAAAGATAATCAACCTGGTATACAATCCTTGATAAGCCAAAGTAGCTTCCTGACCCTGCTTTCATTAAAGTAATCTTAACCAATCCTTACAAGCTCTACTCGATGCCCAGGAGTGGCAATGATATGCCAGCTACATTGTTTTCTCTTCGGGTAGTTGTCAGGATAGTTTGGACTGGTAATTTCTCCAGTGACGGCCGTTATTTCCTTCTGACATTTTGCTACAGAAGAAAAAGTGGGAATAAAATGTAAAACAGATTTCACTGGATAGCTTGTATCATTAATTGCCATACTGATATGGGAAACACTCTTGGGTCTTGAATCACTCTTGAATCTAGGCTATCTGCCCTTGCACATTCTTATTTAACGATAGACACACTAAAGACAAAAATGGTATTTCCATACAACTTTGAGAAATATGTTGCTCTTCCTGGTTCATTACCAACAATAACATAGAATCACCTGGAAATTTCACATGATATTTGATACTTCATTTCAAGAGTAATAAAAACAGGTGAAGTTTCACATTATGAGTATCTACAAAAATTCAATGATATCTTATTTATGTTTTTTCAAAAAAAGATATTCTTGACCTCAACTCTTTATTAATCAATATAAGACCTAAAACTACACAACTATATTGAACTATCCATGACACAGTCTATGAGGTTTCTGGTAGGTTGTTATCTTGTACACTCCCACTGCTGCCCCCCCCATCAAATTCCCCCCTCCCCCCCCCCCACACCTCCATAATTCCATTGTGCATATTTAATGAACATCTTGTGTTATCACATTATCATACCCACATGTTAGCCAAAACCAAAAAAGTGGAATTTTGTTTAAAATGGTTGAGTGGAAATATTATACAAAGGAATTTACATACATAAATGACCACTTAACAAGTTGATTATAGAGGTTAAATACTTTAAAAGACTAAGTGATCTACACAGAACTACAAAGACTTAAATTACCATAAGGAAAATTACATATCAGTACAAAAAGACTTGTAACTGAATGACATAAGTGGTTAAAATAAATGAATGTGTCTATAAAATCCTAAACACTGAATGTCAGTAATTGTACAGCAAACTACACTACGAAAATGGCAGATAAATGTATGAAAGTAAGTTAAAAGTATTAATCTCCACAAAGTTATCTCTCAACTACTAGAAAAGCATGCTACTTAGTTACACGAGTAAGGTTTGACAAAATTGCTCAGGCTATAAATAAATTTTAATGACAAAGCTGAAAACTGAAGTTTCTTGAACAGTTCTTCCATTCTCAAAGGAAAGTTGGTACTGTTTCTTCTTTTCTTGATGACCCAACAACTAAAGTCAGAGGGTGAAAACTAAACATTACCCCCAATGGAGTTCTGCTCCCAGAACAGCCACATGCCCTGAAGGGTGATTAGACTTAACATGACCAATGTTTTGACCTTCAGACTCTACATCATGAGTCTGTCATGTCATTCAAGACTGGCTGAAAACAGACATTGCACGATCTAAGCCAAAAGGATCCCTTTTTAGCCAGTCAGTAAAATTCACCACATGCAAGGTAGTCATTTCAGTGCTGACCTTTCATTTCCTTAATTTTTCAGGAAAACTGTTCTTTTCAAAAGGCCACAAAACTTAAAACTGCACTCTGTTAGATCTTAACCATTACACTTTTTCTCCCCTGCCTATTTTAATTCTTGTTTTTTAGTTTATTTATTTATTTATTTTTTTTTTGTTTTTACATTTTTCCCAATGAGAGTTCCGAAAATCAGAAACAGATGGAATAAGATAGATGTTACTACTGAGAAAATAGAAAAGGTTTTGCAAGTTGTTTCAGCCATTGTGCCAACTGTTAATCTTGTTGCTTGGGTCATGACTGCTATTTAGAGGGCAAGCTTGCCACAAAAAAAGTAAATTTATAGTGGCCAAGCCCAGTAACCTCACAGACTTTACTCAAGTCTTTAACTCAAATCCCTGTGTTCTTTTTATTCATGAAATTTACTCAAAATTACTCTTCAGTTCATGTTTTGGAACATTTATGCTATGTTTTGCACTTCATATTTTCATCTTACAAATTTTACAGCCCTCGAGGAAATCTCATAACATAATTCACCTTCAGGAAGAAAAAGGCATACATGTCCACCAAATTTTCAGTTCCCGTGATACTGTTGTCTCAGATCAGCCCCAACCCTCAACTCTACCCATTTCTGGTGTTGTCACATTCCCATCTCTCTAGAAATAGCTTATTAAAACACTGAGAGAGCAGACACCACACTTCAACTAAAAAACAAAAATGGCCAAAACAATTTGCAAAGAACCGACTAAAACGTTACCAGACTACCGTGAAAAGTTTTAGTAGAACAGCACCACCAGTGAAGACGAAAAGCATGACGGCAGACTTGCAGTTAAGTATAAGCTGTAATCGTCAGCCTACCTTCAGTGCAAGTACCATTGATGTGGTACTTACATTCCTTGCAGTCGTGGCCATTTTCGTGGAGGGTGAAACCATTCCTACAGGAGCACGAGTAACTACCCAGGGTGTTGGTACATAGATGTTGACAGCCACCATTATTGCTTTCACACTCATCCATGTCTGAAGAAGCAAAAAAGGAAATGGTCATAGCAGAACATTAAAACAGCAATAAAACATTGCTTGACCATACACTGCTACAAGGATCTACTATCTTTCTTGCAGGGACCTACAACGAAACATTCAAGGTCCATACACATATTGAAGTAACATTTTCCAGGATTTTCGAAGGACTTATCCCGGTCATGCATTACATGATTCAGCTTCCAGGACCCTTCAGGAACTACTTTCTGCTTATTCGTATAAAAATGAAATGCCAAATTTGAAGAAGACAATGGGCACACCTTAAAGACGAGAATAGGCACACCTTTATTTACCTTAAAACTAATGGTTTGGAAAAATTTACATTAATGAGGTAAACACTTTTCCAGGGCTTTTCAGGTTATGCCAGGGAACAGAAAAAGAACTTCCAAGGCTTTGTATGAACCCTGAATATTTGCATAGTAAGCATAATCCACTACTGACAGACAAAAAGAAATCAGGAGCGACCAATCACTTTTTTTCTCATTAAAATGTTGATGTATATTTTTACATTATCGAAATTTCATTTGGCAAAATCTTCCTATCCCCAAACTTTTCAAGAGTTGTTATCAATACCAAATTAGGTGCTCATTTAAGCATTTGTCAATAGCCCTAAAGGTTGAAATTTGATGGCAGTTTATCTCAGATAAAACTGAAAGGTGATCCAACCTTCAGTGACCATTGGTACTTTTATCCCTTTTTGCCATTACTACTGTAACTACAGGGCAGAATTTGCTGTTAGTTGTAAGGTAAACCCCCCGTGCTGGGCTACTGTTGTACCAGAATAGTCACCAAAGCTTGTAACAAAGTGCTGCTGATTGGAGCAAGCCAACTGAAGTTATGAACCAGTGGTTGTGTACTTTAAAAGCAATAGACAGTCGCCCCAAAATTTGCTTTGAAAAATCAGCAAACTCTTGCAAATCTCCTCTTATTGCACTACAAGCACCTCTGAAGATGTTTTCAACGTAACTATTACAAACAATAGGTAAAGCAAGGAGAAATCTCCTTGAATTTCACAATTCACTAACAAAAACATTGTCACATAATCAAAATAGGCCATTTATGAACTAGAGTGATGGGGCATACTAACTCTGATTGGGGTGACTGTATTTCCCCTAAAAACTGTGGTAGCCATGACTGATTCAGCAAAGGCAAATTTTGCCAAGTTGAGCTCTGTATAAGTCTCTTGTACCCCATATTGGGAGATGAAGAGAAATAAACTGAAACCTGCAAGCAATTTTATGTTTCCATAGACATGTGTCTTAACATTTTTTTTAGTATGTTTATCACTTAACAGTCACTAGTCTCTAGTTGAACAATATACTCAATTCCATGTTTCAGAAAATGACAATTCTTTGGATGAATTTCCAAGTAATAGTTCAGTATTCTCTTCAAATTTCTGGAACATAATGCCAAACCCACAAAACCTTTGGGTCATGACCAGACAAGCAGCCAATATGACTTCCAGAAGGACATAGAGGAGGGCAAAACTGTCACATGTAAAAAATATTGCCATCCTGCTGTACAAAATACTTGCCAGCAAAAGTATAGAAACCATCCCTTGTAAACCCCAAAACAACTCTGTAAAGTTTGTTAGTGGGCAGTTTAACCCCAAAACATTTGAAAAGAGCCACTTGATAAGAAACAAAAGTTGTGACCCTGGTCATGAACCCTGGTTTGCAGAACAATGCAAGTATTATGGTAACAATGTAACATTTTTAACAACTTCAAGATGATGAGACTTTGGGCAGCATGACTTTGAAAATTTCCAGAGAGGATGATTAAAGTTTCAACACCATGACAGGTCCTCACGTATAAATAAACAGTGAGAAACCTGATCAAAATGTCTGCTGAGCAGATGATACCGATGACATATATGAAACCGATGGGGAAGCACTATTGTTGGTGAAGCTTTGCAGTCCATCCTCACCCTAGTCTTCTGTATTCTCAACAATATTACCCAGTTGTTGGGTAGGTTATATGAATATCATCCACAAAGACAATGTTCAAATCCTGTTCGAGCTATATACCAAAGAACCTTTCTGCAAAAGTTCATTTCTTGCAAACAAAATCATCTACTTACTCACTTTGAATTGCTTATCAAGCCAAAGATTCAAACAATATGAGAGAGAAGGATAAGATGGAGTCACTACAAAGCCTGGAGAAAAAGGGCTGACTAATTACATTTTTCCACACCTCCTCTTTTGTTTAACATTAAACGTAATTACAGTAGTTATGTAAATTAACGTGAGGCCTACTTTTGATTGTTACAATTACCAAGGACCACCTTTCACCATTAACTAAAAGTGAATCAAAATAAATTCCACTAATATTAAAAGAAGGGTCAAAGCTCATATCATGTTTTCATATTTTAGAGGGATATTTATTCTAAGCACTCTGGTGACATTTGCATTGAAATCCGATGTGTGGTTCTCAAGATATTAGCAGTTAACGCTGTCACATTTTCAACACAAAGTGAACTTGTTGCAAGCACATATGACATCATATCCTCACATTAATGAGTTTTTATTTTGTTTTTTTTTTAAGTTCACAACCAATTTTCTCTTCTATAATCCCATGTTACTGGAATGTGAATGCATGAGTGGCATGGGAATTTTACATACTTCATATTCCCCATGGGGGGAGGGCTCCTATCCCTATTAACTTCAAGGTCTACACAACAGACTGGAAAACAAAGCAAACAAAGCATTCCTCATCAATGTGAGGAAGTATTATAACTCCTGCTTGCCTCAAGCACGCTTTGGGTCACAAATGTAGCTACTACATTTGCTGATATCTCAAGTACTACATGTCTGATGTGAGTGGAAGTTTTACCAAATGGCTTAGATTTAGTTCCTCTTTCACATTTGAAAATTTACCTTTTGCCTAAACCCTTCTTTTAATAACTTAACCATACAGGAGAAGTTGCAACACACTGAGCAACATATGCTACTAAATTTCCATCTGTTGGATGAAATTAACTTTGCTAAAAAAACAGAAATAAACACTAATCCAAAACTTTTTTCTTGTTATTTTCCAGCTGACTTCAGGGCCCACCAGATAGCGCTCTGTCACTCACCTGTGGGCCACTGCACACCAGTTGAGAAATGCTGATATTGCACTCTTCATCCCATTGGGCTGACCTTTGACCCTACATTTTTAGGCACACTCCCCCATATAAACACATTTTCAAAGGAAGCAATACAACAAAGCCTATAAATAGATATTTCCTCCAGTTATTAATTTTACTTCATTTTCTCATCCTATTGTTTTAACACCATGCCTGTCTACTTACCTGCAAAGAAAGTTGCAAAGAAACCTGCCTTGGAAACAGTACTGTCTGACTTAAATTCAATGTATAGTTTGTTTGACGGTGATGTTACAGTCTCCGGGATGGCGTTGCCACAAAGTTTGCTGTCACCTATCACATCAGCCTCTGCAGTGAAACCACTTCTAATTTCCACATAGTCATATTTACAGAGCTGTGTAAGCAAGCAAAATTCACCAAAGGTTCACAAATTTCGTATATGCACAAGGTGTAGTGTTGTAGTATAGTCCACTATCCCCAAGGAAAAGTCAAAATCTGCCAAGGCTGAGACTGATCAGAGACCACACCTTCTGAGCTGAGGCCATGGTCAAGACCAGTTATTGTGCTGATATGATTTACCATACAACAGACCCTTAAAACCTAACATGGCAGCTTGGACAATGCTCTTATACATTTGCAAACATGAAAATCATTCTTGGGGAAACAACCTTAATTTTTGAAGGAATCTTTGGGAACTTCAATCTTTTGCATTAATAGCGAGCCTTAGAGGCTAGAGGAGGCTAGATGGAGGCCAAGGCCAAGACATTACCCTACCAGGAAGAGACTGTAAAAATAGGCCTCAAGGCAAGGCGTGGCCATGAGATCTCCACTGCAGGTAAAGTGAAGTTATTTCTGCAAGAGGAAAAGGCTACAGGGGCTGGTCAGGGAAGTTTCCAATGTAAAGCTCTATCATTCAGACAATTGAATGTGTTTCCCATGATGCACTGCAAGTTTGGCTTCAGAACTAATTCCATAGGTTACACCACCTGTTACCCATCTTGATCCTTACAACAGAACCTGTGTCAGGTACATACTTTCGCAGGTATTTTGTGTGAAAACCTGTTTTCCTGAGACATTGCCACAGATTGGCCAGTTACCACACTTTCCCACAGGTTTGCAACAGGTTTGCAATAGGTATTTACTCAGGTTTGCAACAAATTTTACATGCAAAAAAGTTTGGCAATTAAAACCAATAATAACAGCAGGTTCTGATATGAAACCGGTGGCATGAAAGTGAGAACAAGTACATGTGTGTCAACCTGTGTCAAATCTGTGTCCAGAGTATTCCAAATACACAGGTTTGCTTCATGTTTTCACCCATGAAAAACTGTTATTTCTTTTGTTTTTCATGCATGATTACATGAAAAAGTTGCCAAACATTTTTTATAAGGATATTTTCGGCTTTGTTATTCTAATATAGAATGAAAAATGTGATAATCTGATACTGACTAGTTCGGCAGCTGAGTGCATGAATACGATAGCTTAGCATTTAATAAAAACATCCTTGCAGGGTCACAGCAACATGATTTTTTATCCCAGAGAAATCAAAAAGTAATGCAACAAGCAAAATGTTGGAATGTTGTGCAAAACACAGTTGCACACACTTAAGTGACCAATCAACTGCAGTCTGGCAGTGGAAACACTACTGTGCATACAATATATACAGCATGCAGTGTACACACACTACTACAAGTGCACAGGTGTAGCTTCATAAAACATACAAGATCTTCTTGTGATTCACCAAAATAGCAGCGTCAACAAAACATGACCTTAAGTGAAATGTGTCTACACTTCAGAATCTTAAGTTTCAGAAAGATGAAACTATATTCTGATTACCTCATTTCCTTCCAGCTCAAAATCTCTAAACTGGAGAGAAATTCGATAGTTGGACGGAGCAACAATCTTCCATATGCAGTGCTTGTCCCGGGGGTAGGGGTTGGGGTACTGTGGGGTGGTGATGTTCCCCTGTAAGGATGTCTTGAAACCACCACAAGCCTCTGTGAAGAGATAAAAATAAAATTTGGACAGAGCATTAAAGACAGACAAATCTGAGAATTTTTATTCTCATTGGTTTAAACATTTCCAGGTGCTCATAATACCTGACATTTAAACTATGGAGTGAAGTGTTTATTTCTTCTGCCTCCAGGGGATGGATCTTTCTAAGGACCTAGTATCTGCATTGTTTGTTGCCAAATTAAATCCTCAAAGTGCAGTGACACCTTAGATGCTTGACTTAATCATCACACGGCTTGCCACAGAAATGTCCTTCACACATCAAAATTGGAATGATCGATTGCAATTGATACATTAGTGTAATATATGTAGCTAACATACATATTGCAGAATGGGTCTAACAGATTGACAGTTCAAGTATACTGCCCTTCGGTGCAACTAGCAGCCTGCTAAGTAAAGAACCAATCATTCCAAGTATGAGTACAGATCTGTCTTCATTCTCAAGATATACCTCTTCAAAGTCTGACAGTGTCTAAGATACCTTATTAGCTGTACTGTTCAAAAATCATAATCTGGAGTGGGGAATGATTTTTATTTGTCTCCAGGAAATCTAATGTCCACCGCTTTTGTACCAAACATTAACTTTTTTCCTACAATCTGGGTAGATTCAGAGTTATAAAAACATAAAATACAAAAATAAACTGAAGCCACAGCCACTTTCATGTTGGGCAGGATGTTAAACAAGTATTTCGTTTCTTTTTATCTGCCTACCTAATATGAAGAACAATTTAATTCAAAATAATTAACCAAAAAAAAAATAGGTTTAAAAATAGAACTTGAAAAAAATTGTGAGAAATTTGGCTTCCCTCATGTTTCCTGGGAGATCATTCCACCAGCATGGCACAAATTTTTGAAATGCTCTTTCAACAGTTACTCGTGTCTATGAAATGCAGAGTGGGAGGAGTTTGCTGTAAGCAGATCCAGGAAGGAATCCCACTAGACTGAAGGTTCGCCAGATGGAAATTTCACTGCCCGAAAATCTGCTGGATCGAAAATTTCTTAAGGCTGGAGCTATGGTTAACATAAAGGTTAGTTTAATACAATTGAGGTTTGGAATTGGAATAAGGTTTAGTCTTATGATTATGATTAGGATTGGGGGTAAGGTTAAGGTAATGGTGAGAGTTAAGATCTTCAATCTGGTGACCCTTTGACCCAGTGAACCTTCAATGTAGTGGGCCCTGCTTGATCCAGTAGAGTACATTGATGTTGACAGAAAAAAGTGAGTTCCACAAGATAATCTTGAGCAAGAGAGTGTGAGCCCTTGCACACATTCAAGTCCTGATTGACAGCCAGTGAAGACTGCAGTGCAATAACATACTTCATGGTTCACATCCAACTCAAAAATACAAGTTGAAGAGTTCTTCACAACCTTTGAGGTACTGTGTGTAATATATTACATTCTATTACAGAGTGTAGGAAAGATAAGCTGGTTGCTAACAACAAAAACAATTTATTAAGACATATCGACAAATCATGTCAAACGGCACATTTTTCCATGAAACTGCTCTCAAAGTGAATGTGTGAAGCCACTTGGGGGATATACTTGGGGGATATACTTGGGGGATATACTTGGGGGATATACTATGGGCTAACAGGTCTCACATCCATTTTCAAGAAAATTTATTCATGGTTTAATGCTAATTTTTTTTTTTTTTAATATTTTATGATTATTTTATGACATTTGGTGTGAAAATTATGCTTCACCAAGCATGCGTCCTTTGTATACAGTGGTGAATAAACCATAAGGAATATGGTACTCCCAGACAAGTTGCTGTTTCTGGTGGAGATTAGGCTAATTGTAGACGATAGCATTTTCTTTGCCATTTTGTGATTTTTGTTAGTTTTCATTGCAAAGTTAATGAGTGACTCTAAGACTGAATTTGTATTAAACCACATGATCTACATATCTAGTGTTCTGGCTGGCCTTGATAACAAGATGTGCAAAATAAACACACCATTTTATTACTGTTAGGAGCTTATATGGGTATAACAGCTAAATCACTGTACTTGGATATGTATACAAGTATCGCAGCTTCATTATTACACTTTGTTATTTTTTACACATATGACAGCTTCATTACACTTGGGTTTTAGTACATGTATCACTATTTTAATAATTATACACTTGGTTATTTTTACATGTATCACAGCTTCATTACAATTGGGTATTTATACATACTCATTACAATTGAGTATTTATATACATTTATCACAGCTTCATCACAATTGGGTATTTATACATTTATCACAGCTTCATTACAATTGAGTATTTATACATGTATCACAGCTTCATTACAAATGAGTATTTATACATGTATCACAGCTTCATTACAACTGAGTATTTATACATTTATCATAGCTTCATCACAACTGGGTATTTATACATTTATCACAGCTTCATCACAATTGGGTATTTATGCATTTATCACAGCTTCATTACAACTGAGTATTTATACATGCATCACAGCTTCATTACAATTGAGTATTTATACATGTATCACAGTTTCATTACAATTGTGTATCTATACATGTATCACAGCTTCATTACAATTGAGTATTTATACATGTATCACAGCTTCATTACAATTGAGTATTTATACATGTATCACAGCTTCATTACAATTGAGTATTTATGCATGTATCACAGCTTCATTACTGTTGGGTATTTACATGTATCGCAGCTTCATTACAAATGAGTATTTATCCATCTATCACAGTTTCATTACCACTGGGCAATACAGCTTCATTTCTGTTGGGTATTTATTTATTACGCCTTCATAACTGTTGGGTATACTTACACATCACAGCTTCATTTCTACACTTGGGTATTTATACTGCATCAACAGCTTCATTTTCGTTGAGTATTTATGTATTACAGCTTCATAGCTGTTGGGTATTTATACATGTCACAGCTTCATTTCTACACTTGGGTATTTATACTGCATCACAGCTTCGTTACTGTTGGGTTTCATACATGTATCACAGCTTCATTACTGTCTTGTATTATACATGTGCCACAGTTTTGTTACTCTTAGGTAGAACCAAGCAAAACACAATACTTCAATTATGTGGGAGTTCTCTGGGTTTGCAAAAGGACATTGCTTAGGGCCCAACTGGTACCCGCGTTGGGCAAAGTGGTTAGCCGAATTAAAACTGAACTGAGGCTCAGTTGGATGTGACTAATAAGTAACAAAAGTAAAGGGACCCCGCTTTGGTTACCCAATTAGGGCCCAATAGGTAACCCACTCTGTTTCTTATATAGGCCAAAATTGGCTGTGCTTTCAGCCTTTGACCATCACCTTCCTATTCCAAACCTACATAGCACTCGTAAAGTACACAAGACAGCTCATAACTAGAAAGGGGTTGGGGAGTTGGACAACCCTAACCCCACCCTTGGAATGGAGAGATCTGCTTAGGCCAACTCTTGGACAAAAAATTGCTCCAAAATTTGCAAATTAATGCACCCTTTAGCATATGAGCATCCTTGATTATTTAAAAATGTCAATATAACCTTCCTCCCATCTGCCTACCTCCACTTCCAGGGCTTTGTCAGTTTCATAAATTTATTCAAATGTTGCAAATTTCATCTCCAGTTCTGTTCAAGTAGAAAAGCATCCTCCTCCCTTTAAATAACCTGGTTACAGGCTTGACGGATACAGAAAATTCTCCTGGAAAGTTTGTAATTCAAATCTGGCAAGAAGCCCAAGATCACAAGCAAGCACATTGTTCTAATTTCAAGACTTAAACACTTCTTCAGAAAACTATTTTGGTCTTGCAAAAACAACTTCATACATTTTATGTGATCACAGGTTACAGCAAGGGTTTGGAGGAAAATTAGGTTGTAAATTTTGTCAAGTAAACATTTTGGGAAAGTGGTGATAGTATTAAATATTTACAGGCATACATAACCCAGTCACCTGGCAAGGGGTGTGAATTCTTTCATGTTTTACAATACCTTTATTAAAGGGGCTGTTTTATCACCCAAGACATATTTAGGAATATCACTACATCTCTAGTTACAATTGGTATCTGCATCTTGATTGACATAAATCTTAGCAACAACACCACTCTCATTGGTCACTGATAATTGCACAGATCAGTAGCATAGCAAGCAGCTAATATACAGTACTTTGGGGATATGGCCTTGAGCAATTTTAACTCATTATAGGCTCCTGTAGCTTTGTCTGAGAAGTGCACTAGACGGGTCCTTTTTCGGGAAATCTACAGACCCGCTCTTGCCGACCTTGCAAAAACTTGAAGGGGACCGCAGATTGCAAAGGTGGAAATGACTATCAAGCAGATCACAAAGTTAGCAACTACTATCAATTTGGATCAGTCGTTGTTACTGCTCCATATTTTGTTTTCCTGTGATAAAAGCCAGTGACGTCTGCTGTACCAATGATTTACAGGGCTGTCAGGTATTACATAAATTTCAAAGTCGCAAATGACTACAAACTCGATTGCCATTATTAGCAGCTACTGTATGGTTTTTGTGCGCTGAATGTGAAAAAGTAGACCCGTAGTTCTTTAAGTGGAGATGATGTAGTTGCATCAACGACTGCTTTGTTGTCATGTCTGGAAGCAGTTGTTACTACTAATTGTAGGTTGTGTCCTGCTTTAAGTGCTAAAAATACTTCCAACAAGTAGAATGAAATAAGTCGGAATGCAATTGCCTTAATAAATTGGGAATATTAATAGTATTGCAGCTAAATTTTTTTATATGCTTGA
Source organism: Holothuria leucospilota (assembly GCA_029531755.1). NCBI lineage: Eukaryota > Metazoa > Echinodermata > Holothuroidea > Aspidochirotida > Holothuriidae > Holothuria > Holothuria leucospilota. The sequence continues at coordinate 26,537,041 of CM055980.1, forward strand.
AGTATCCTGCATTTTCATATCTAATTTGGAAATGTCTAACCCTATTCGAAATGCCTTGCCTTATCATTGAAGAACCTGGATTCCCAAACGGTAACTGCTTATGTTGGTAGGGTCTTGAATCTTCGCCGAACGTAAAAAGCAAAATTGAAATTGTATCCTAAACTGATCATGACACCTAGAGAAGTAGATGGTGTACAGCGAGCACACTTTTTGTTTCGTCACATGTAGTCTGTATTAGCTAACTAAAAATGGATATCTCATAACGCCAACTTCACATGTAATGAAGGGAACCCCTTTCACAAATATTACAATGTACAGCATGACCTCTACAGGTCACATATCCAAAGACGGCAGAAACTATCCTTAAGAACAAAGAGTCCTTTGTTTATTAAACGAGACTGGACATGGACACAAACATCCACTTGTTATATGGTTGTGCAATATGTGAACAAGTATATGCCTCTCATAGGGCAGAAACATAATTTCACAGTCAAAATGGCAACTTAATAGCCATTTCTACATATTCAGTTTTTCTTGTGTAATTCTACAATATTTCAAACATGTTTCAAACAGTTTATCCTTTCTGGAAGAAAAAGAAAAAAACATTACTGTAGTTTTGTTTTAAACTGGAGGAAAGGCTAAAAGTTCACTTAGTGGGAGAATTTTTACAGCCAGTGGCAAGAAATTTGTTGCCCTTTACGGGCAACTGTGACACATACTGTACCTTCACATCCTTGTCCATCTCTCATGAGTGTGTAACCAGGCTCACATTCACAGCGGTAGCTACCAACTGTGTTAATACAGGTATGCTCACACCCTCCTTGATTGTCAGCACACTCATCAATTTCTGTAAAATGAAAATAATCACAGCACGTTGTAATATCTATAAAAATGGTTCATGATTACTAAGATATTTACAACAACAGGGTGAGCTAAACTTAATTTTGATATCTGAAAGAGACACCTAAGCAGAGCAGCATTCTGGTGAAATTCAACATTCCACTCCTGTGTGCTACTCCTAAAATATTAAGTAGATTAAGTTATTACATTCTGTGTCCACAGAGAAGTTGAAGGAAGCAGAAATGACATCACAGCCAAATCTTCATTGACAATCTTTTTTTTGTTTTAAGTTTACACTCAAATATTTCTTCCAGAATGTGATACTTATGTGATGTAGATATTACAAACTTCGAAAACACTTCAACAAACCTCAGCAACCTTATCTAATCCCAGGTTTAAAAAGGGGGATGGTAAATAAAAAAAAAAAGAAAAAAGAAAAAACAGTTCATCAATGACGGGAGATGAAATCACTAGTGCTTGCTTTAGACTGGTGTTACAATGCATAATGACTTCAACAGCTCATAAATTGAAAACCTAACACTAGTATCAAATGCAAATTGTACCAGAATTGTTAGATTTAAATTCCTATTTGGTACTACAAATTCTGTACAAAGTTTTTGCCAGCATAGTATCAGTCTTTGATATCATGATACATGCTTCAAGGAGAGAAGGTAAGACTCAAATCGATCTTAACAGATCCTTTATCAAAATTATGTCAAAATGTGGAAACAGATCTTCTAAATGGTGAACAACTGTTAAACAGCATCCTATCCACTCCCACACATTGCTTTCATTTTGGTAAGACTGTGAAGATTTAATTGGTCATCTTGTTTAACATTCTTCCCTTTGTCTGAGTTTTATTTGTTAACCAGCGATAAGAGCATAGGCACGTAACCACGTTTTCCAATTTTCAGGTAATTTTATTGGCAGTCACCTGATAACAAGGACAGGTGTTCATAAAAACGAACTGATAAACTAAGATGAGGATGACGGATCTGAGTGTGGTTGGCTGGGACATATATAGGGCCTATAGAGGTCTTGCGCTGATGTCATAGCACAGTTTTGTCCGTCATTTTGGATGGCAAAAAAGAACTGGAACCTACTATGGTAATACAGCTGTTTGCTTATTTCTTCCGCTGTCTTTCCAAATCTTGAATTTCTTTAAGTGAAACTTTCTTTCACATCACTGCTCTTGGAGACATGTGCAACATATGGTAAGTAATAAATGACAATTCTGGCTAAAAATATTATACACCAGCGAGGTTAAAGGCAATTTTGAAACCAGTCTTGCGTGTTGAGTCAATGTAATAAGTGGAGGATTTTGCCGTCCAGAGAAATTAATCCCGTGGTACAACATAATTCATCTGCATGACCTCTATAGTCAGAGTGCTGGGTCTGAAGCTGAAAGATAGATCTATTACTCCAACTGTCAAATCCGGACTTCAGTCATTGTTGAGTTCACAACTCAAAAAAAAGCATTTAAAGTAGTCTCCTGAGTGGCCACCCTGGAAGGTTACCATGGTAAATAATATTAAAAACAATGCTTGTGTTCTATTTGCCACAATAAAGATCTAGGTGGTGTGGGAGGAAAGAGCTCTAAATACCTATTTTGATGAAGACTATAAATTCTTCACAAATTTTACTTCTTTTCCCTCTCATATGGGGTCTCCTGAACTTTTTTTTTTGTTGCCACAAAGTTTCACCTATCAGCATGAAATTCTTTCAATTTTTAGTAATAAAAAGGTCAAAACAATACTGGTAATATAGTAACTGCTCCCACTATTCAACAGAAACCCCAGAATAATTAGGTCAAGTCACTTCTACCCTACCTTGAAAAAATTCAGCAGAGAAACCAGCCTTGTTGACTGAACTATCAGACACAAATTTTACATGGAGGACATTTCCTGTTGACTGAAGGTCCGGAGGGAGAACGCTGTACCCGCAGAAGCGCCCCAGGAGAGGTGACTCACTGCTGTTGCCGTCCCTGACTTCCACATAATCATAAATGCAGTTGTCGTGTCTCTCAACCTGTCAACAGTCCATCAAGAAGGAGTATGTGACATAGGTTCCATAACAGGGGGGCTATTAAATGTGATATCACCCTTTGAGCATGTCATCAATTTGTCTAAAGACGAAAGAGCACACAATTGTAGTATATCATTGCTACAAAATGTGCTCACAGCCTTAAACATGGCACAGTATCATGATTTTGGGGGTGACTTTGTTAAAATCAAGAGCACTATCTGAAATACCCTAACACTAGTCTTCGTTTGGTTCTGTACCTTAAACATCATGATCCTTCTATAGGTGAAAACACATTATTTTTGCATACTGCAGAAAACAAGCTGATGCATAATACTGCTAGTTGTAGATACACATAACAAGTACACTAATCTAAAAGGAAAATAATTGTGTTTTAAATTCAGTCAACATGGCACAGACAGAAAATAGCTACTATCTGGTTACAAACCAGTCTGTTGTACCAATAAACTTTGGCAAAAGCTTTTGTTCCCTCAAAATATTATGCATTACAAGAGTTATAAATCCTGCATCCTTCTAACATTTTAAATTTTGGGTGTACAAATTATTCATGAACTGCAGAGCATTTCTTTCTGTCAGAACCTTATTTCTTGAAAATAAAGTCTCCCAGCAACTTAAATTGAATTGCATACCATTCTATACCAATAAATCATAGTTTTAATGTTGCAAAAAATTTTCTGTACTAACACAAATGCAGGATTTCCCTTTAAAGACAGATTTGCATCACCCCAAGTATGACTTTTAGTTAGGGGTAATCAAAAGTCGCAGTTGGTGGCTACTCTTTGATTGACATCTGAGTTACAAAATTCAAAATATGCAGAGCAGCTCATATTACACAGCATGTACAGAGAATGTTTTGATTAGATGTGGGGTCTTTTATACTCACTAGGATGTGGCCTTGAGCAGTGAACTATGTCTGTGTCTGCACAAGGAGAAGCAGTAAAGACAATTATGGGCGAGGCTTACCACCAAGTAAAAGTCATACTTGGGGTGATGCAAATCCCTCTTTAAGTTGCTTGCAATATCCTCCAGTATCCTGTCCCTCAGTCCATCAAGTTAAAGCCCTTTTCAGTCTGTATGGGATATGATATGGTGCAACGTGATATCACACCATACAAATGTTGTCCCTCCTTTCACACTTCAGGCGTATTTTTCTTCATCGCCCACCCATATTGTAAAAAGTCATGTGACTTACAAAAAAAAGCTGACCACTAAAAACATAACCTCCCCTCCCCAGAGTTCATACACCTTTCCATGAGAAAAAAGTTCAAACCTTTCCACAATTTCTTCCAATTAAGCACAATACATTTGATCAGGGCTTTGAATCTTACTTAAGCAAGATGTGAAACTTACTTGAAAAGAATACGGTACTATAATGTATCTATACAAAAGATATGTAGGCTGTAAGCATAGTGACATGACCTAATACGGCCACGTTCAAATGTCGTGCATTCATCCAGCCAACAAAGCACGTCAGCAACTGCTGTCACAATCAGTGCATCAATTTTTGATGCTGCACGTGCACAGCAAACTCCCTCTCAAATGCGTGTGAATCTGTTAAAAGTTTCAAGCACGCACACGCTAACATATGCAGCCTCAAACTGAATGCCCAAACTGCCTACACTGAACCCGTACATTCAGCTCTGTACAAAACTTGCAAAAAGCACCTGCTGGCCTTATTAGGTTACTTCTGATCTTAGGCTTGAGCTGGAAACTTTGAACTAATTGTAATTACATCTCTCAAAAGGAAAATTCTGTGGTAAAGATTTATAGCTCTCAAATAAGATCAAGTCCGCCAAAAGATCTGCAGGTACGAACAGATTGACTTTCTTTTTTCTTGTTTAATAGAAACAAAAACTTTCTTAGAATGGCCTTATTAGGTCGTGCCATCATAAATGTCAAACATATCTTCATAATGACCATAAAAAATAACAAAAGTCAAGCACTTTCAAGGCCTTAATAACAGCCAATTCAAATACAAGTTTTCAAGACTGGGTGCAAACCCTGCATCCCTCCCCTTCAGCTTTCCCCCTCCTTCACCCTCACCTTGCCCCCCAGTGCTCACACTGATGGAGTTCAATCAAAGACTGACTTCAACACATCTGTTTTGGTTTCTCATGGTGATAATGGTTATGTTCAAACCCAGCATCCTTTCCTCCTTTCCCCTTGGTTTCCCCCCTCCTCCACCCACCCTTTGCCACTCCATCCAGTACTCACATCAAAGGAGTTAAATCTAAGACCGACTTGAAAACGCCTGTTTCTGTTTCTCATGGTGATGACCCATATACATTCTTTATTAACACTGTAGTAGTCAGGATAGTTTGGACTCTGAATCACACCTCTTTCCTTCCTTGTAATGTTACCTCCACATATAGCTGTAAAAAATTGGAAAAGAAGAATATGTCCACAGTGAGGAAGGGAATTAAGGAAGAATTAAAAAGTTCTTCGTTACAATCATGAAGGTAAAACTGAACGGTAAATTATTGATTGAAAATAATCTGACTCGGTGACTGTAAGATAAATTGATTGATCAGAGGGTATTCTTTGAAACTAGTTCAAATTCCATTTGAACCCAGTACTTCACTGGTTCTTCAGACGAATTTATGTGGGTTCAACTGGTCTCCACATACTGCCTTTGACTGGCTTCTGTCAAAATTCTGTATTACACCAAATGGATTGATATGGGTCATACAGTAAGATCTCAACAGAGTTGAACTAAGTTCAACTAAGTTTGCAACTGGATGTTGCCCAAATTCCCTATCAGTGCAACTGGATAACACTGGATTAAACTAGGTTTCACCTTGGTTGCAACTGGGATTCGACTGGAATTTGAATCAGGGCAACCACTGACTGGTTCACTGATTGATGGAATCATACATGATTCATAATTCCAAATTCCATACACAGTAATCACTGACGTGTATAGGGGGCTTGCACCAAAGGTCAAAGGGTCAAATTCAGTGAACATGCTAGTTGTTCTGGAGGACAAACGCACCACTACCAAGCTCACTGCTTTTGTACATGACCAAATGTCCACCTTTGCTTGTTTGTCCTCCAGAACATGGTTGCATTTGCTGCCTTTTGGGTGTGTGACACCTCCCTATATATGTCAACATTATGTCTCACTGTATCCTTGCAGAAATCGCTTCCAGGTTTTTTCACCCCTTTAAGAGATTTGCACATCCAAGAAATTGTAATAAAAGAAATTTGGCAAATGCCTGATTAGAGTGTAAAGTGTAAGACTAGATTGGATGTCCCTGCAAAAAAGAAGCACAGTAAACATGTACAGTCTGTACTTCCCAGGCAGGGTTTTACATAGGAATGGTGCACCTTTGAAAATAGGTTGGTAAGTGGAAAGTGTGCCTTGAGAATACTAAAAAGAGTAAAGCATGCTAGCAATATCCCTCCCTATAATAAAGCAACTATCTGGAGGTTGAATATTTTACGTGAGGATGGGAAATCATAGAACCTCCAGAAATCTGTGATTTGGTAGTTTACAAGCAACAAACTTCAATCTATATGAGCTATTAACAGAATCATCATCCACATTCACTACACTATTACTCAACTGTGTACATTCCGGCAGTGGCATAGATGTTACTTCTGTATAGAAAACAACATCTCATGAGTGCCCCCCCTGTGGGCTGGGGGTTGTAGAATATGCCCACGGTATCCCCCGCCTGTCGTAAGAGGCGACTAAAGGGGAGGACTTGCACTGTATTTTAACAATATTTGAAACCGAACTTGAAACGAATTTATCTGGTTGACACTATATAACACATTCGTGTTGGTGTGTCGTTAAATGTTATCTAACTAACTAACTCATGAGTGCCACACAACAGGCTAGTGAGGGAGACATGTCATTACATGGCCATGAGTTGACCTTGACATTGCTTTCATTTTAGTAGTCTTTGTAATCTGTTGCTTTTTATGTTTTATATTTACTTAAAATTTGACTTGCAAAAAAGGTATGCAGCTCTGAAGTTGGTGACTATGATATATAACTCTTGGAGAAAATGATGACATAATTGTTTATTTTGGCACAAAAGAAGAGTAAACTACACTCTTATCAGAATACTGATACAATCAAGAAGTAAGTACTCAAACGCACAGGCAAGCTAAAGAAATACTCTGTCATATCTAAAAGTAAAATATTGTGTTTTCACTGCATCAACATCAAAAGACCAACAAATACCTTTCATTATCATCAAACCAATCAATCTCAATTTATTCTGGCAACAGCTTATTTTCCTAAAAATATTCCACAGAAAGTTACATCAACTGAAAATGTGAAAGTTTAGGTGAACAAATTTATTATGAGTGACACAAGAAAGCAGTGAATCTCCTTTTGTGAAAAACTTTTTTCTTGAAAACAGAGTTCCCCTTAGTTTGAATTGCTTATCATTTTAATGAGTGTAAGCCATGGTTTTAAAGGTATAAAAATTTTCCGTACCACACGTGCAACATTTTCCTTTCAGAATGCTCTTATGGACCACAAACCGTTATCTTGTTTAAATCTCAAAAATTTTTTTCCTTAAAGCAAGTGGGGAAGAGCTGCATATTAAGGATACCTCATTTATTTATAAGCCACATTTTATGGATGGCTCCTTTCCAATTTATGCTGAACATTTGCATACTACGCTTGGGTAGGTTACCCATCCCTATCTCAAATTTGCGACTTCTGGCCGAGAGTTGATTGGCAACTCCACTTTACCTGGAATCACGACTCCTGGTTAATTTTCAATACTGTCAAGAATATGCCCAAAAATCATATATTCAAAGGAGTTTAGATTTGTGTTATTTCACAGGTTTCAATGAAGTGTTCTATTTAACACAACTGGTTCTTTGATCTATTTGTTCATTCAGTCACAAGTTTTCCCTTCAACTGGCCACAACAAATCTTTAAAATTGTCAGTTAGGCACCTAGGCTGTTGAGAAGCCTGTAGTGTAAGCCTACTGTTGTACTAACACACACTGGTAGGCTAGTAGTTGACAGTTTATGGCTGCTGAGGTAATATGTTCCTGCATCAGTTATAACAATATTGCAGGAGTCGCAACTCATCAGAGTCACGACTAACAGGGCCGCGGGTACCTGACTCCAAAAATGTTGGAGTGACCCAAGCCTACTGGGTACATGATCTAAACCTGAGGTAACAAATAATGACTTTTACATCAGTAGGGATTGGTATAAAATTTATCACAAACATCCCAGTAACACCTTGAACTGCAGACTTCAACTTGCCATAAGTGAGAACAAACTAGACATGGTCATCAAGACTTGAAGATTACATTATTTTTATGGACAGAATAAAATGCCAAGTTTTCATTTTTTTTTTTTTTTGGAGGGGGATACACCATCCTAGGGACAGGTTTAAAGGCAGCTGGGGACATTTCCACTTTATGATATTTGTGCTAATTTTAAAGTAACTTTAAAGGAGCAAACATGCACATGGTTCCATCTTTGACAAAGCTTTGAAATTTAAAAAATCAAAATTAGACAATCCAAAACATTACATTTTAGAAAATTTCAAGGGGTTAGAAACCTATTTGGGGGTAGCTACCATGCACTACTGGCCTATACGAAAAACCTTACTCTAATGAGCAATACCTTCATATCTTGCAGCAAACGTTCTGCTGGTGGGATGGTTAGAGGCCTTCAGTCTGATCCACAAACGATTGTGAGTAGAGACAATAGGTTCAGGCAGATTTCCTCCACAGTACTGTCCTGAAATTAATAAAAATGAAAGAATAATACTTTACTTTCCAAAAAGACCACTGCTGGACAACTTTACAGGGTATGACCTGAGAGAGGGAATTTAGCCTATGCCCCACCTAGTTTGAACAGAACTTTATGGGGTAAAAACTTAACTAGGTGCTTAACTAGTTGGGGCCAATTTACAGAATGACCTTTAAAGACCATTTTCAGTGGTAAACATTACTGCAGTGTCATACTTGCCAACATTGTCATACTTGCCAACATTGTCATCTCAGAAAACGGAACATGTGTAGCATATGATCCACTGTGCGAGGCAAGCACACAAGCGCTAACCTCAATGGGTGGGGTCCAGGGGGGCCAAACTCCTCTTTTCCTCCCTAAATGTTCACAATATATATATATGCTGAAATCGCTTAGGTGTATGAAAAGATTGAATTTATTTTTGCCAAGCTGTTGCTTCACGATTTTTCAAATCATTTACATTTTAATACTAAAAGTAAGAAAAACAGAACGTTCTGATTTTTATGGGTTTTAAAGCTCATAAAACGGAACAGTTCCGCTTAAAACAGAACGGTTGGCAAGTATGCAGTGTGTCAACATCCAAATTTAAAAAAAAAACTTTTCCAGTTACTCCACTTGTTCTATTTTTTCTATTTTTCTATTTGTTTTGTTTCAGAAGATGGGGAACAGGGGGGCCAAACTCCTCTTTTCCTCTTTTCCTCCCTAAATGTTCACAATATATATATATATATGCTGAAATCGCTTAGGTGTATGAAAAGATTGAATTTATTTTTGCCAAGCTGTTGCTTCACGATTTTTCAAATCATTTACATTTTAATACTAAAAGTAAGAAAAACAGAACGTTCTGATTTTTATGGGTTTTAAAGCTCATAAAACGGAACAGTTCCGCTTAAAACAGAACGGTTGGCAAGTATGCAGTGCGTCAACATCCAAATTTAAAAAAAAAAAAACTTTTCCAGTTACTCCACTTGTTCTATTTTTTCTATTTTTCTATTTGTTTTGTTTCAGAAGATGGGGAACAATTTCCATTGTGATAACTACACACACAATGACTCAAAACTGACTCAACAAACAATCACATAATGAAAGTATTACATTCAAAACTGACTAAATGCTAGGAAACCTTGAAGGTGTTTCATTAAAAGCTGAAAAAAAAACATAAGGACACCTTGAAGGTGAATCATTCATTCTTAACCAAAAGGAAACAGATACTTACCAAGAACTGGAGAAAACTCCCAATGACCATCCTTAACAACCACATAGTCATACCAACAATTGACTGTCCCTACTAGCTGCAGGTCAGTGATGGTCAACCGTATCGTTTCACCAGGGGTCACACTTATCCTCCATACGCACTCTACTCGACCCTCCATTGGGTCAGGCCAATTAGGAGAGCTGAAGTTACCTGTTGACTCAATGAATGTCCTTCCACAATCTAGAATAAAAACACAAAATAATTATGGATGACTGGAAACCTTTCACCATTTACAATCGCCTACCAACTGAAACTTATAGATTATGATACTATCGAGTTGAGGTCTACAATATTTCTTTTATTATACAGGGTACTTAACACTGACATTGTTTGACAAACATGTAAGAGGGGAGGAAGGTAATTTTCATATCATAAGGATGGTTCACCCTCCTCAACACCTTTCTGGGATCAAGTTTCACTACTGCAAGGGCAAGCTTCCTCCCACCCCTGCCTCCCTGGTGTTTTTTGAATGCAAATGGACCATTGTATGGAACAACACTTATTCTGTAAAAAACTATTGTTGAATGTGAAGGGAACTTCTACAAAGAAACATCCCTTTTAACTAGGTTGCATGTTATTTTCTGTAGAAAATAAGAATATGTGATTGTTTTCATTGCATAACAAAAAGGCTGCAGAAAAAAGCAACTACTACCTTTGTTAACAAAATCTTCTGACCAGCATTTTCATAGACAATGACAACACATGACAATGAACAGTAACATGCAGACAGAAACAACTCACCATATACAGCAGTCAATTAACTTGAGTAACACTAAAATTAATGAGACTTTTTTTTTGACAAAATGACATGGATATTTTGATGAGCAGAACTTTGTAATAAACATAAACTTTCAAACTGTCTAGCATGCCTGGTACAAGTAATCAATTTCCAGCATTAATAAAACCCTAACTGAATGGCTATCAAAAGTGAAAGGGTCAAAAGACAATCGCAAATTCAACATCCCTCTAAACTGGGCATCAGTACAATTTGTTAGCCTGTATCAGGACTCCCCTCTCCTCCCCTATTCTGCAGAGGGAAAAACTACAAAAGATGTTTACCTGAAGTAGAAGACACCAACAAACCTAAAAGCCTGTACCATGACCTCCCCTCTTATTCTCACTCTCTTTCCCTCTGCAGTAGGCAAAACTGCGCGCCACACTCTTACCTGTACCATCTCCACAGTTTGCCTGTATGTCTCCCTTCTCCACCCCACCCCTCCATGATTTATCCCCCTCCCCATTTCTCTAACTCTCTCTGCCCTAAGAAAATGCCACTGACCCTTCCCTAAAATTTAATTCCCAACATACCTGGACACCTGTACAGTTTGTTAGCTTGTATGATGTCTCCTTCACTAAGACGTTTTCTCTGACCGATTTCTGGGACAAGTCCTGACTCTGTATTCTGGGACGGGACGACTGTGTCCAGCCACAACCCACGAGAGAATGTATTGCGTGCGTAATGCATTATGCTCGCATAGTCATACGGCTCATTCAAAGAATTGACTTCCGAGCGATCCAATTTTTCAAAATTGTACTCTTGACCTGAAAAAGAATGCCAAAGTAAAGATGATCAAATGTTAATCAGGACCCTGTTTTATAAAGAGCTATGCTCAATTCTAAGTTTGATTTATACAGGCAGTGGCATAGCTATGGGGGAAGATGACTTGGGGGGCATGAACAAGCCCCTCACCCCCTAGAAGCCCCCACTGGAAAATCCAAGAGTGAAAAAATGTATAAAGTATAGGATGATTCTACATCTGAAGCCCCCCATGAAGTGGTGGAGCCCCCATAGAAGCCTCCCTATCCACACACACACACACACACACCCCAACAAATTTCTCCGGCTATGCCACTGTATGTAGGTCTTTTGAATGATAACGCAACTTAGAATTCTATTCAAGCCTTTAATGAAGAAGGGCCCAGTTTTCACTACTGACAAAAAATGCTCAAGTCATACAGTACCACAAGTATTTGAGTTGAAAACTTCCTAATAAAGGTCATATGCCCCCCCCTCCCCCTCATCTCATCCCATCTCTGCATCCCATCTGTAAAAATTAAATTTTTGGATAAAAAATGATACAGCTCCCTAAAACTATTACATTGTAAGATTAGGTGACAACATAACCCCCAACATGTGATGAGGGAAATGTTGACAGTCATGTGATCTGTGACCTGAAAATTAAGCATGAAGGGAGGAGTATAAAGGGGACTCCCCCCTCCCCACCTCATGAGAATTGTAATCACTGTGACAAATGTGCAAGAGTTTAGCATGTATTGTGCTGGTGCACCCTCAATAAACCCTCTGAAAATACCAATGCAACTCAAGCATTTCAATTTAGAGTAATTTGCAGATGTAAAAAGCAACAACAGAACAATAAAACTGAGGTCATTAATTAAACCACTGTACATGCAAGAAGTATCACGTCTAAAATATTTTATAAGGTTCCTGTACCTTACGGGCAAAAAAAAAATTCTTAAAGGGATTTGCCAGTGACAAAAGTCAATGACTTCAAAAATGCAGAAAATTTTTTCTCTTCTAGGAGGTGAAAACCGCATCTCAATAGCTTGCAGTGTTTGGAAGATACTAATTTTCAAAGAAATGTAATTTTTTCTCAAGATAAAGTGCATTATGGGAAATCTGTGATGTCATCACTGCACATTAATTTGACAAAGCATTGAATTTCTTTATGATATTGACACTGTTGTAGGGAATATTTCGAAACTTTGTTTGCTATGCCGTACATATGGTGTAGATTTATGCTAAACCTACATGGAAAGATATTCAAACATTCCAACAATATCAAATTTCAAGGACAACAGGACATTCAATTATAAAGGAAAACAAAAGAAATCTGAGGCAATGTGCCCACTTTACATAACATTCTGTGACCTTGATGAGAACTGGAGGTATTTTTTGACAAAAATAAGTAGTCTTTAATATTAGATATCTCGAGTTAGAAAAAGAGTATTGCTACATGGTTTAGAGGGTATGAACTGAAATTTTTATTTTTTTCACATGGAACCCTTGTGAAAAGCCACTGGAAAACGCCTTTAACTTGGAACAAGATGTTTCCGTGACCAATTACGAAACAGTCTATCTCACCAGAGTTTACCAAAACACCTGGGATAAAACTAAATATTAAAACTACTCCAAAGGAGTACACAGTTTTAGGAAAATTCCATGATTTTTAGCATTTTTAAAAAATTTCATGACTTTCTCAGGCTCAAGAAATAAAAATATTCTTCCATGAGTTTTCCATAACATTTCCAGGCCATGGGAACCTTGATTTGAGGAAAGACTTATAAAATTTTAAACACAGTAACCAAACCAAAAGCCAGGTTTTTGTTCACCACTGTAGACCAGTGATGCTCAGATCCAAATAAAAGTCAAACTCGGCAACAGTGGGTCACTTTTGAGCTATCTGATATGATGTACTGACTGTGTTAAGAAAGCTGTTTTTCACACCCCACCATCCTTTAGTCTAGGTGGGGTATATTTTGTTTATACCGAATGCAAGGAGCTCTGAAATGCACTTAAACAGAAGATGTCTGTGTCTATCAATTCGCCCCCCCCCCCCCTTCAGAGTACAGTGACGAACCGCAAAATGACACAGCAGTATTCTCCACTAATTAAATTTTTCCTGGTGCTCTGAAAGGTTAAAGGTTAATACTGATCACTGTCTATAAAGATAGGGGGTACTCTCTATGAAACATGTTTGCTATAAAATAGATTATAAATTTAATTATGACCTTCTTTGATGACTAAGTACATTTTGACTGTCGTTAGTCAATGTTCACACTGAAACTATTGTTGTGTGCTCTGTTATAAGGTTTTGAATTGATAATTTCTGTCTGGGTGGCTCAACTTTTTGTCCAGGTGGTACATTTTTTGTCAGGGTGTTAAGCACCCTCTGTAAATTTTGTACGGGTGCAGCACCCTAACAAAACAGCTAGGGGAGAACACTGCATGTGTGTTTCTTGGTTATTTTGGCATAGTGACGAATGCAATTTGCGCCCGAATCTGTTTATCTTAGCATTAAAAATTGAAATGACATTGTAATTTATTTTATTTTCTTCAAATCAAAACTCATATATGACTAATTAAGCAAAGAATCCCAACTAAGAGAACATTCATCATTATGTGAAAAGGAAACACCACAGATTCATTAAAAACCAGGTTTTGCCAATTCGTCGCTACGCCAAAAAGGAGACGAATTACACCTTCCAGCTCACTGTTTCACCTGAATTGTACACACATAGGTGAAACTAGGAATGTAACATCAGACCATTTTTAGGGGAGACCAAATTACATATAATGATGAAAAAGGTTTGCCAATTTACAACTAAATTCAATAAAAAACAAGAATTTCTCACACTCTTGTCTTACATTACTAAGCTCACCATAATATGAAATATCCTCTAACATACACCCACCATCCAGACATAAACAGCTAAATCCCATTTCAACTGAGTTTGAGTCGGTTTGAGTCTACAGTAGTTCTAAAATATCAGCCTGAGTGTCCTTTAAATATCATTCACAAACACTGACCCATTGACATGATTAACAAGCTCAATAATCCTAGGAAGAGGAAACCGTTGTTTTCTTAGTAAAGCTCCATCAATACTGTTATGTACAATTCAGCAAAGTGGAACTGATGATATAGTAATTATGTAAACACACAACCCTCGTTTCAACAGAACCTGCGGCACGAGCTACCCGTATTCCAGAAAGTTTTGTTTCAGCTGGCAGCTTGCAATGTGTAAAGCAAGGTCAAAAGTTAGCACTCTTAAATCCAGCAAGCTTCTATAACACACACATGAGTAAAATCACAACTCACATGGAAAAATTTCTGAAAAGCTATCCATATTAAGTTGAAAATGTAGCAAACTTAGGCACATGTTTCATTTTTGGTAATTTAATTTCATTGTATCTTGTAAGATAGCCATTTCTGATCACATCTGAATAAGCAAGCCTATGTCCTAGTCTTCTCATACTTATTGTTTTTCAGTTCACACTTGTGGGTGTTGGTTCACCAGCCAAAAGAGTGGGGCTACCGAAATTTTGTATATTCCTTTATATGCCCAGCCAGTAGCATACCATGGTGGAGTGGAGGGAGGGGGGTGGCAAGAGAAGGGCAGCTGAAGTTATGTTTTACTCCATCACCTTTAATATAACCAGCTAGTGGCAGACCAGGGGGCACTCAGTACTTGAAACCCCTCTCCCTTCCCATAAGGATTGCCAGTCAAAATTTTAGCATTGCCCTCAAAATGCATAAAGATATAGTTTGTCAACAGGGGTAGGGGGCAAGTGTACCAAAAAGAAAACAAGACCTGGGAAGTGTCATTCCCAGCCATGTAGAAGGAATTTGGGAAAATTTACCTGGTATGATACATGGCAAGCAAGGGTGGTGCTCTGCTTTAATAGTTTGAAAATATGAGCCTCCCACCCAACAAAAAATCCTGGGTACATCTCTGTGTCCCAGCTTCCCATTTCCAACCCCCACCTCAGCTCCACCTCAGCTCAGTCCCAGCTCAGCCCCACCTCATTCTTATGAGAGAATTAAGAAAGAAGTATACTCACCACTCTGAATATTATTTCGTATAATGGACACATGGCTGTCCCTATCAGGCCTGGTGTGTTCGTGCCAAAAGCCAATTGCATGGCCTAATTCATGGACCACAACACCAAATTTATCACAATTTTTACCAATGGACACAGACTGGGGCCCTTCTCCCTTCATTCCTACAAAGGAACAGCACCTTGTGGTATAAAAGATAAAAAAGAAAACAAGAAAGATTTTCCTTCAGTAATCAACTTAACAGTGACCATAGTGCAGTTCTGCATTCTTTAAACAATTTGTCAAAAATTACGAAAAATTCAATGGTCAACGTCATTGCAGGGAAACAAAATGTTGAAAATTACTCAATTTTAAATATAAGATTTTTACAACAATTTGTGATTTCATTCTTGCATCACTTAGATCGCTCTCTTGTAAACTTTGACTGGTGTCAAATTGCTAGAGTAAATGTTTCTTAGAATGCAAGCCCACTTGTAACAAAATGCTTTATACAGAAGTGACCCAATTTCAAAGTCAATTCAACAATTTAATTTAAAAACAAATATAAGCAGTTGATGTGAATAGTACAAAAATGACACCACAAATTATTAATGCAAATAGCATGATTTCCAAATGAATGTGACATAGGGAATATTCCAGTGACAACTGAAGAAAAGGCAAGGTAATGGCATTTACTTCCAAATCCTATCAACTAGGTACTGTACCTATATCTTGTACCTAACTCAAGATATTTACAACTGTTTGCAAGCAGGTTACTCTACATGGTTACTTAGTAGTGTTGTACCAGTATTATCAAAACCCAATATTAATGGTACTTGATACTTCAATTCTCATCATGGGCCTTCACCTCTCCAAAACCACTGCACTCTAAAAACAAAAGGGTGAAATTCACTCTAAAAAGAGTGTGCCCAGTGACCACTCCATATAAGAGTGAATATCTCAAAGAGAGTGACACCTCACACACATGGAATGAAATATCCCTCTATGTGGAGTGAATTTTCACTCTACTCCGGGTGAAATTCACTTTTACTAGAACATTCTTTTTAGAGTGAATTTCATTGTTTTGTTTTTAAAAGTGTGTGCACTGTATACATTTGTCCATGAACATGATCTTACAAATGTATGACATAGTTTCACAGATTCCTACTTGGAGTATGCAGAAAGGTTCATGCAGCATATAATTTAGTCCCAACTTCTTGGACTTAACATTTCCTAAATTGTTGGTTTTTGCTTAATATCCCTATAATCAAGCAATATGCAAGTTTACTTGAGGCAATGGTTTCTCTTACACTGACCACACATTATGAACAAATGACACGAAAAGACATAAAATGTTTCCAAATGCTTTCAACATTTGTTGAAAAGATGAAACATGCAGCCAAGATGTGAACATCGCCATACATGTTGGATGATGTTCACTTTGTTGGGAAGCACGTCTACACAATCATACATTTGTTCATTAACATCGTCATACAAACGTATGATGAAGTTTTGAAGAAATGTATTATCGTGTAAACAGGGCTTTAGAGTCAGACAAAACAAAATACCATAAACTATGTATTAATTTTATGGCTCATAATGTTTGTGGGGTAACATTGGCATTCTACTGTACATAAATTTTACTGTAACCAATATTTGGCAATCATGAGGAATATCAGCCAATATCTATATTGCATACCAATAATCAACAACAGTGCAGCTATTTCTCAGAGGCCTGAAAAATCACAAGGGTAAAAATATTTCTCCCAAATAATAAAGGTTATCTTTTGTCTTCTCAAGATCACCAATTAAATCAATTCAGAGTAATGAGGATCTCATGATATGGTAAACAGAAAAAAAAAACAACAGAAATATGAAAATGCAAAACAAAGAAAAATCATAACTGAAAAATTTGACAAATTGATAAATTTGAAGGTATTACTTCAAATAAAGTGCATCCCAGCACTGTTTGCTTTTATTTAACCCATGTATGAGGCTAAAACAAAGAGAACCGGAAACCAGAATTTGATGATAAAGAAAACATGGCATTTAAACTTTTTAGACCCCAAAACAAACAATTAGGAATCAGACAGAACATGATTTGGCCTTTGAGAACACAGAAAAGTTGCAACTCTGAACTAACTGCCAAAGTGTCTTCTACTTAGTGCGAAATTATCAATGCATAATATTGCTGATAGTCGTGCGTTTGCTTTGTAATCAATTAATTGTGCAGTTCTCGCGATTACAGCGATTAATCGAGAGAAAGTATGACGTCAATACACTGTCATTGGTACATTGCGAAAGCACATCAGAAAATCTTCTGTAATGGTATATATGTGTTCATTTCCTCTGCGGTTTCGTGGAGGGTTGGCTGGCCTTAACATTACAAAACAGCTAACAAACAAATATACAGGTATTTCTGACAAATTGTTTCCATGTTTATTTTTTTTTATTTTTTAATTTTTTTTTTTTGTTAGTTGAGTATGATATGATATGCTAAGTACTTGTAATCGAGAAATCGAAAGTCGATTAATCGGACTCTTAAAGTGTAATTAATCGGACTCTTAAAGTGTAATCGCAACTACTGACCATTAATCGGTTACGATTATCAGCACTAATGCATAATGATTGACACTAACTTTAGGCACATTAAAGGTCAAGAGCAGTCGCCCCAAACTTATTTTGAAGCAACAGCTAAATCTCACAATTTTCTTCTTATTTCTCTTCAAAGTATCTTTCATAATATTTTAGGACTTCAGTATTTCATATTCAAGGTAAACCAATCAGTTACTTCTAGTAAATTTCACATTTGAGGAGAAAAAATATTGTCACATGAATCTAAAGAGCCAATCATGAAACAGGACAGTCTACTACACGACTTCAAGTTGGGGTGACTGCATTTCCCCTTTAAGTACAGATTTACAAACCATTCAATCAACTTCTGCTCATAAAACATAGGATATAAGCAGAATGCAACATTTCTTGAGTAGAGGGGCAAAGGAAATAGTTTTTGCATACACTCTAAAAACTTCCGGTTCAAACTGAACTGAAAATGGATCAAATGGGCACTTAACTAAAAAGGATCAAATATTTGACTAGTTAGGGTTTGAAACTAACCAATTCCTATTCAAAATGAACCAAATCTAGTCAAATATTTGACCAGATTTTGGTTCAGTGCCTATTTGAATAGATTAGGTTCAAATCTGAACCTGGACATTTTTAAACTGTAGTAGTATGAAAAAAACAGGCATCACCATAAAGTTGATGTAAATTTAAGCAAGAATTATAATGGTCCACCTCATAACCACTGTATTCTCCCCTTGTGAACCCACTTTCTTGACATCCCAGGGAGTTAAAAACGGGCTCTGTTTCTGAAATTGTTAAAATGATAGACAAAACTGAACAATTAAATCACAATGGAGGTCCCCATAAAAGTATCAGTAAGGCTGTAAGATCTTACCCACATGGTTCGTATGTGAATACAATATAATTATGGTGTATTGCGGCATTTCTCTCAATGAATGTGAGACAGGTATGATTCTCCCAATGCCTCATAGCCTGCTTGAATATAGCCCTCTGAGAACCTGGGGAGACAAAGGTTTGATTGTTTGAAAGAAATTCTTCAAAAAAATATCTGTCGAAAAACTTTGTAGAGTAAGTAGTCCGCAATGGCTTGGTAAATTCATGACTATCAACCAACTATACCTATACAACTGGACTGACTTGTGCACAGTAATTCTAAGTGGAAGTTTCCATAGACCAGACAGGAGGGCAGGGAATGTGGGGAACTGCCCTAGCCCCTTCATCATGAAAGGGTGGGGGGAGGACTTGGAATGTCACTTTTATAAAAGAGCTTGCACAGACCACACCAGGGCCCAGTTTTAAAATATCCCGGGAGCTACCCCAAAACAGCTTGATGGGCTTGGGCTTTACCCAGACAAATGAGTCAGTAACTTGAGTCATGGAACTGAATGTCATACTGTAGCTCCATGCCTGAATGGAGTCAATCAATACATTCACTGACTTAAAATGATGTTATCTCAAATGGGGTGACTTGTTAAAACTTTGTTCAATTAGGCACTATTCACTCTCACATGTCAAATTTAATAGAAAACAAGGTGGACATCAGTTTTCAACTGCAAATGAATTACTGAATAGCCCCAGTAATGAGAAGTTAATACAGTAAATTTAAATCATTGTACTCAGAGAAGGGACATCTCCACACTTACAACTTTTGTTTCTTGGTATGCAAAGTTTACAATGCTTCCACATTTTGACCTCAAATGATCTGTAACATTCGTATATGACAAGGGATTTTGTACCGTACTTTGCCACCATGTCAAACACCTCAGGTTGCAGCTGGCTCAGCAAAGCTGCAGGGGCTGCAGTGATGCTGTGTTGCATCACAATTTTTACAGTATGACTTCAAGTGCCTCATTTAATACTTTGGTAGACATATAAAAACAAATCAAGTCTTCCACAATTTTCTTCACATATTTCCAAAATAAAAACATTCATGATAAACCAGTTTTACCACCACTCATAATTTGCTCCAATTTACTATATTAAAATATTAAACAGTGGAATCACAATAGCTGCAAAAATGACAGAATGATTTGCAAGACCAAAGTTTTACGAATTAAAAATTATTCACTGAGCAGCATTTGTCAATAATAGCCTAAAATAACTTATGGTACAGTATTAATAAAAGGATGACTTGTATTAGGTTAATCCTCAATAAAGGCTGTGCATGGATGGTCGCCAGCAGCTCCCTGTACACGGTCCTCACTATGACCCACAGTATGGAAATAGTGGGGTAATTGACTGGCTATATGATGGTTGAAATTGACTTTCTTCTCACAGCAAATTTTGGACGTACAATCTTAATTTACTACCATGACTTTTCTTTTCCAAATCTGACAGGTTTTAATCACTGTAGAATTTACTGTGTGGCTAATGATCTTTGTTTACATCAGTATGCTAATGAGCTACATCATTACCTCATGATGAAATGCTTGCAGAATGCAAATTGCCATGTGTATGCCTAGGAACTATATATACAAGTATTGAATGTTCCACTTGACGTAACAATGCTATGCACACAGCATTCTGATAAACAAACATTTCTTGCACTACAATAAATTCTATGACGGGGAAAAACTACAGTAATCCATGATTTTGTTTCAAATTTTTTAATCTCTTGAGAGTTTTCAGTGATAACTTACAACTGCACTCCTGCTGTAATATTTGGAAAGGAAAAGTTTCCATGGTAAAAGAAAATTTTAAGTCCTAACTTGACTATAAGAAGAAAATTATTTTTGACCAGTACTGTGCTGGTCGAAAACCCCACATTTTAATAAAGTAATGGTGTACAAGAAGCTTCTGGCAAACAGCCATGCACACCTAGTATACTGAGGACTAGCGGTGAGCTCTTTGAAATTCCATTAAATAGAAACAATTAAAAAATAAGTTAACTGGCAGCTATTCAGTGGATCCTTTCTTAAATGTAAAGTAAATTTTTCCATAATGACTAATTTACGAATTCTTACCTGTAAAGTTGACATCCATCTGAAATGGTATAACCCCATTTGGCCATTTTCTCTCTGGTCTTGCCGTAACTGCTCTACGTACTCTGGAATGAAGTTCCTCTTCCTCTGAAAACAAGAGAAAGGAAACAAATCTACAAAAGGTGGCAGTGTATAGGTAGTACTAACCCTATACACTGCCACAAAAGGTGGCAGTGTAGAGGGTTTAGTACTTCATTTGACTCCTGTTTGGAATTCTTGGCAGCATTTATAGCTAGACAGACTGAAGTGGTGGTTGTTTTGAAAAAAGTAGTGGCTAATTTGTGGACTGTGGCAAGGGAAGGAAGCCCATGAGCACAGCGACCCAACATAGTGTGGGGTCCAAGGGTCCCGATTTATGGCTCCTGGTGGGGGGTAGAGGGGCTGAAGCCCCTGTGCTTCGTGAATGTTATTGATGTACTGTAAGTCGCCACTTTGATTTCCTAATGAAAAATTGACGGTTTGTAAAAGCTGAAAATTGCTTGGAGTGCAGTATTTAACTTTCTCTGAGAAAGTTTTTCCTAGTTTAAACATTTTGTGAAAAATGAAGGCTGTCACCACAGTGGAAGCTATGAATTTTTTGGGGTTGGTATCTGTATTTTTGTCTCTTGGCGGTAGTCGGCTAAGGTAAGTACTCGCTAGAGCCATCCACCACCGACCACTGTAGCTACAACCCTGGTTCTTGATCAAGAATCTTGACAGACATTATCTCACAACTTGAACCGCAATTAAGTCAACAACTGCAATTGCTATAAATTGAAACTGAGACCTGGAAAAAAGCTGATGTATAGGTTTTCAAAGCTATACTGTACACCAAAAAACATTGAAACAACCAATTCCACTAGACAATACCAGCACTTCCAAGTCATCAGAAAGGAATTGTTCAAACAAACAGTACTGGAGAAACATAAAAGCTGAAATGTGAAAATGCTCTAAGACCTTGAGAAATTATAGTTTGTAAATTGTAATGTTACATAAATTTGTTCATTCGTTTGTTCATTCATTCATTCTATTGTTTGCTAGCTCATTCATTTATTTTTTGTTTTCTTTTTGAAGGATTTGCAGTTTCTTGAGGCAGTTCAGATTGCAGGGAGAAACTCAGGACAAATTTGGGCAGATAGAGGGGGTTCCACGAATTGAGAACACAGAGGGAATTTGCTGTGCTATACTTTGAGGTACTGTAGTTCTGTACCATACTAGTATAAATTTCCAGAGATCTAGCTTGCATGTTAAGGACATAAAATTCTATAACTTTTCTACCACCAAATCATGAAAAATGTCAGGACTATATGCTTTTTAGGGGTACAAAAATTGAGAATAAAGATATGCATTTATAAGCATTTATGTTTTCAAAATTCCATGACCTTTTTATGATCACTGTCATCTGGTTCTGAGTTCTATGACTTGTCCAATACTGGAAATGACAAAACAATTTCATGACATTCCAGTCTGCAGAAACCCTGATTAGTCTATTCTGGCACTGAGGGTGATTCTGGCATGGGGGATGGGGGGAAACAGGTAAGAAGGAAGGGGATAACCAAGACTGTAGTGTATATGAATCACTCATTTCATGGTTTCTCTACCTATCTCCCATCAGACTGAGGATAAACAAGATTTCCCTGACATAAAGAAATAGACATTCTAATGAACAGATTGACTGATTTCAGTTTGTACTCTTTAATTCCCTTTAACTGTTACAAACATTTATAAGTTTGACAATTTATCACACTAGTTGATGTTCATCAATTCACCAAATAACTCTGCAAAGGTATAATAAACAGGGACAGGCTAAATTTGCTCCCCCTGTCAGTGGCCTTGCCCATTACCCCCGTCATATTAGATGACAGATATAGTACAATTGCTCAACATTTACATTTCTGACAGTCAATCTCGCCCCCACAAATGTAACCCTGCCTCCACTCCTACCGCCCTTTCCAAACCCCAGTGTCCAGTTACACTACTTCAAATCTCTTGGACAGTCAGAAGACAAAAATGTGACACTCATTTTTGTCTAGATGCAACTCTGTAGAAAAACATACCCAACATCCAAACACCTGCTCCTACCAACTCATTTTTTGGTGTTGTGGCACCCCTTAGATCTGTGCAGGAGCTTTTTTCTGACTTATTTTTTGAAAAGTAACTCCATTTATCACCAAGTACTTCACATAAATTTTCACTTGTTTGCACAAATTAATTCACCCCTGCAGTTCCAATCATAGAGCCTACAAGTAACCTCTTTGCTGCACTTCCTGGGAGATGGTAATGCTAAGCACCAAACCACAGAGTTTACGGAGAAGGTAACTTTATTAACAGCAAGGGATGCCGACAGAACACAGCAGACATTGAAACAGGAAGCACCCCCTTAGAGCAGCTTCCGTCCCATAATGATCATGCTACATAATTGTTGTATTACCATGAGAAGGCTGCTGGAATTTAAAATTATGTTGTGGATGTAAAATTGTATCCCCACATTTTTTTTCCATAGCCTACAAAGAAAACATTTCCCAGAAAGTTTAATCCTTCAAATATAACAAAGGATGGATTTATGCAAATATTAATTTCAACATGTGAAATAGGAACTGCATCAAAATATTTGTATAAAATTTTCAGTCAATTCCAATGTGTAGTTATTGTGATATTCTGAGATGAAGTGTTTGTCACCTATAATGGACTTTGAGCAAGCAAGAGACTACTGTTCAAAGTCAACTCCTCACTTTGATGGATAAGCAATGTTTTGCTTTGTTTTGCATTGTTTTGACCCTGGTATAGTTCACCATCAAGAACATAAAGTTCGCAAGTTCACATGCCTTTAAAGCATTCTCATCAGTAGCGTAACCAGAAAATATTGTGTGGGGTGCTACTGGGGGAAGGGGGGCTTGACCATTTCATGGCGGACTTCAACTGCGGAATCACCATATGTGTGTGTGTGTGTGTGTGTGTGTGTATATATATATATAAATATATATTTCTGTTAATACCCTATTAGGGAGACAAATTGTAGTTATAATTGGTATATTAAGGAGACATTTTCACTAGGGAGACAAATTCACGTCTCCCTAATTCTTTGCACCATTATTTTAACCCCTTCTCTACATTCTTTCTAAAAGATTTTTATTTCTATGGTAGCGTATTAGCGCCCTCTTTATTATGCCACTGTGTAAGCTGCATAAATACATCATAGGTGCTATTATTTACCATAGAAATACAGGTGTGTTATGTGCTGCATGTAATTTATATGTATTATAGGGAGACAAATAAGTATTGCGAAATACTTTATAATATTTTGTTTATTTAATTGAACCTTGTGTGTAAAAGATACAGTTAAAACAAACGTACCATAAGTTAAAGGCATTCATTAAGAATTATTGGTATTTTTGTGTGAATATTTGTATGCTTAGATAAGGACTTATATTAAATTTTATGAATATAACCGATTGTCTCCCTAAGGAAGGATTTTATCCCAATGTCTCCCAAATGTTTAATTTAGTGTTATATATATATATATATATATATATATATATATATATATATATATATATATATATATATATACATATATACATATACATTTTTCAGTCTTGGACCTTTTAGTGGGGGAGCATCTGGAGGAAGAGACTTGTGGGGGGTGCATGCCCCACAAGGCCCCCTTGGCTATGCCAATGATTCAAATTACAAAACCATGCAATTAAGGAGGTGACGATTGGTTGTAATATTTAAAACTAGAGCACCAATGGTGCTGAAGCTCATACCTTCAACCAATTAAGGGTCCCTGGCTTCTAGTCTTTATTAGTACAAGCATCATATGACTTTAAATGACATCAAATGGCTTATGACCCCAAATCTCACATACCCTGATGGCACCTTCCCGAATGTCACAAAAAATGTGTCATGCTATCTTTGTTTTGTAAGTTGTTTCATGAATACAATTTAAGAAAGCAAAAGCCTCTAGGACCCATCTTTGGCCTTGGACCCCATTTTTTTTCAAGTATCATTATGACAAACCACCAACATTGTACAAGAGAATCTGTAGTTGAAGATGCACTTTTGCAGATTTAATAAAAGAGCCATGGGGCCCACATGTGATCTTGGACCAACATTCCAGAAAACCATAAACAGATCACTAACCAAGCATCATTATAACAGACCATCAACTCTGTTTAACATTAACTGGAGGAAAAGTTAATCACTTGCAATACTACACAAAATGGACCCTATGCTCCATCCTGTGCCTTGGACCCCAACTTGTTAAACACCCTGCAGGTACCACTACCCGAATATAATTATGACAAACCATCAACATTGTACAAGAGAATTTGCAGGAGTAAGCAATCTGCAAAATGTCATAAAAAGGGCTATAGGGCCCATATGGGACCTTAGACCCAAACTTTCAGAACACCATAACCAGATCACTAACCAAGCATCATTGTGACAGGCCTCCAGCTCTGTTTATCATTAACTGGGGGAGGAATTGACCATTTTGCAATATTACAAAAAATGGACCCCAGGGTACATTGGGCCTTGGACCCAAAATTTCTGTACACCCTAAAAGAACCATTAACAGAGCATCATTATGTCAAACACACCCCATGCTCTAACAATGCACACACAATCGAAATACCTAATGGACATCCCATTAAGCAGCTCCCTTTAAACTAACCTAGACAACCACCAGGACTGACCTCTTCGACACAGACAGTTTTAAAGAGGGTGCAGTACAGAGAAATATAGGTAGTAAAGTGATTTTGTGAGACTGGTAAACTGGAGTTGGCACAAAATTGGTTAGAAAGGTACCAACAGTATCCTTCATCCCAAATTGGAGAAGTAATTTGTAACCAGAAAGCCCAAAGGCTTAGTGATTCCTTGCCGAATAGGGATGCTTTCTTGCACTGAGGTTTATCCCTCAAATTTACAAGTATCACAAGTATTCAACATCCCTGTCTTGAAATATCATGTTTTTAAATGCATTTGGTCTTTGACCTCTGATGACCTCTGATGACCTCTAATGACCTCTGACCTCCAATGGATCTTGGATCTTGAAAATTCTTGGGAAATTCTACTTTTTGACCTCTGGTGACCCCAGATGATGATCTTGGGAATTCTTGAGAAATTTTGCTTTCTGACCTTTAGTGACCCCAGATGACACTCTTGGGAATTCTTGCTTTTTTACATCTGGTGACCCCATGACAATCTTGGGAATTGTTAGAAATTTTGCTTTTTGACCGCTGGTGACCCCAGATGATGATCTTGGGAATTCTTGGGAAATTCTGCTTTTTGACCTCTGGTGACCCCAGTAACAATTTTAAGAATTCTTGTGAAATTTTGCATTTTGACCTCTGTGAGCCCATATGATAATCTTGGCAATTCTTGGAAAATTTTGCTTTTTGACCTCTGGTGACCCCATATGCGATATTGGGAATTCTTGGGAAATTTTGTTTTTTGACCTCTGGTGATCTCAGATGACCTTTGACATCAACCACAAACAATAGGGTCCTTCCTCTCAACATGATAAATCTATATACCAAATATGAAAAGTGTCGGTCACTGGCAACTTGAGATATCGCGTTTACAAGCCGTTTATGAGGTTTTCGAAGTTTAACCTCCGGTGACCTCAGATGACCTTTGACCTCTACCAAAAACAATAGGCTTCTTTCTCTTGACATGACAAATCTATATACCAAATATGAAAAGTGTCCTTCACTACTATCTTGAGAAATCGTGATTACAAGGTTTTCAGTCTTTTACTTCCGGTGACCTCAAATGACCTTTAACCTTTACCAAAAACAACAGGTTCTTCCTCTCAACATGACAAATCTATATACCAAATATGAAAAGTGTCAGTCATTGCTATCTTGAGATATCATGATTACAAGTGATTACAAGGTTTTCGCAGTTTTACCTCCGGTGACCTCAGATGACCTTTGACCTCTACCAAAAACAATAGGGTCCTTCCTCTCAACATTATAAACCTATATACCAAATATGAAAAGTGTCGATCACTGCCATCTTGAGATACTGTGTTTACAAGCCGTTTATGAGGTTTTCGCAGTTTAACCTCCGGTGACCTAAGATGACCTTTGACCTCTACCAAAAACAATAGGCTTCTTCCTCTTGACATGACAAATCTGTACACCAAATATGAAAAGTGCCCTTCACTCCTATCTTGAGAAATTGTGATTACAAGGTTTTCAGTCTTTTACTGTCGGTGACCTCAAATAACCTTTGACCTCTACCAAAAACAATAGGCTTCTTCCTCTTGACATGACAAATCTGTATACCAAATATGAAAAGTGTCGGTCATTGCTATCTTGAGATATCATGTTTACAAGGTTTTCGCTTTTTGAGCTCTGGTGACCTCAGATGACCTTTGACCTCTACTAAAAACAATAGGGTTCTTCCTCTCAACATGACAAATCTATATACCAAATATGAAAAGTGTGTTGGTCATTGCTAACTGGAGATATCGTGTTTACAAGCAAGGCGTCACATACACACACACACATACGCACATACACCCATACACACATACGCACACACACACACACCATCACCATCGCATAGATTCCTTGCCTGCCTTCGGCAAGGAATCAAAAACCATAAACAGAGCTTCATTATGACAAATCATGAATATTGTACAACACAATTTGTAGGAGAAAAAGTATTTTGTAAAATTTCATAAAATGAGCCATTGGGGCACACATGGGACCTTCAGCAAAATTCAAGAACACCATAATGAGATCACTAACCAAGCATTATAATGAGAGGCTGTTACCTCTCTTTAAACAATTAATAGACAAGAAGTTAATTACTTTGCAATATTTCACAAAATGGACCCTATGGCCCATCTTGGGCCTTAGACTCAAAATTCCTTAACACCCCGAAGGTACCACTAACAGAGTAACATTATGACAAACAATCAACATTGTACAAGAGAATCTGTAGGAGAAACCACAGGGCCCATATGGGACCTCGGACCACAAATTTCTGAACATCCTAAATGACCCACAACCCAAGGTACATTAGTATCCAGGTTTCAAACAAATCCATAAAACATGTGGGAGGAGCAGCATTTTGAACAAGTGTGGACAGACAGACAAACAGACAGACAGACAAACAGACAGACAGACAGACAGACAGACAGACAGAGTGATGCCGCATGATCACAACAGCTAACACCAGCATGCTGGTATGAGCTAAAAAGAACAATAGTGTTGATTAATGTGAGGTTATGATGTCAGTTTTGCTTGCTTTGACAAGTTTTGCTTTTGGTTGTAAATGTGATTACTTCACAGGTCTATAAATAAACATAAAAACGACGAATGAAAATTTCACACTAGAATGCTTAAAGTACCCCTCTACAGTATACATATCAAAACTAAATAACAGCAATTCAAAACTGAAAAAATTTTCTGAAATCTCTTAAAAGCTCACACATCACTAAATCAAAGAGATTCCAGAAAAAGTCACTGGATGAGTACATAGTCCAAAACATTGAGGTGGGGCAGGGAATCAGTGGAGACTGCAGTATGGTAAGAAGAGGGGTGTGCTGAGCAGTTGTTGTAATAAATGAGTTCTATGGTATTACATCTTTCAGCCTATTCTGAGTGAAGTGTCAAGAGATAAACGTCCATATCGTTATATTGTGGAAGCTCTCATAATTTCAGTTGTGCAAAAATGCATGTACACTTGTAAGCTATAAAGTGAAAAACTGCCTTCCTCACAGCTGTCATACAAGGAGTAGCATGTACCTGTTGAAAAGTTCTACTGAAGCAGAGTTTCCCCTGGGTTTTAGAGAGTGTGAGGTGGTATTAGTTCATGGGGGTAATATGATGCCAGCTTTGGTACCATCAGTGAGTGACAACTATCATTACTTCCATAACTAGTACAGTACAGGTAACAATTATAGCAAATTTCTGTGAGGTGGTGGCCAAAAACTGTGAGGTGGCTGCCTCAGAAAAAGAATGCCAGGGGAAACCCTTTGAAGGATCTAGAGGCTACAAAATGGTCGAAAAACCAGTGTGAATGTCAATGGAGAATACATTGGTGGTGCCCTATCTACCTAAATTTAGCTGCCCTAATATGACTTGAAGAAGTTTTAATCCAGGGCCTTCCCAATGAGAGGTGGATATCTACAATCAGGTCAAAAATGTCGAGAAGCTTTGGTAAAGTCTTTCAACATGACCTCTCCTCTTCCCCCTCCCATCCCCCACTTCTCTCTTCAAATAGTTTAAAGGGATTTGCCAGTGACAAAAGTCAATGACTTCAAAAAATGCAGAAAATTTTTCTCTTCTAGGAGGTGAAAACCGCATCTCAATAGCTTGTAGCGTTTGGAAGATACTAATTTTCAAAGAAATGCAATTTTTGCTCAAGATAAAGTGCATTATGGGAAATCTGTGATGTCATCGCGGCACATTAATTTGACAAAGCATTGAATTTCTTTATGATATTGACACTGTTGTAGGGAATATTTAGCAACGTTGTTTGTTATGCCGTACATATGGTGTAGATTCATGCTAAACCTACATGGAAAGATATTCAAACATTCCAACAGTATCAAATTTCAAGGACAACAGGACATTCAATTATAAAGGAAAACAAAAGAAATCTGAGGCAATGTGCCCACTTTACATAACATTCTGTGACCTTGATGAGAACTGGAGGTATTTTTTGACAAAAGTAAGTAGTCTTTAAATAGTATGAAATTCATCCAAGCTTCCTAACTTGAGATATCATGCACACAAGGTTTTCAGGTTTTGACCCCCCGTGACCCCAAATGACCTTTGACCTCCACCAAAAACGATAGGGTTCTTCCTCTTAATATGGGGCATCTATGTACCAAGTTTGAAAACTGTTGGAGTTTCTCTTCTTGAGATATCGCGCACACAAGCTAAGCGTCACAAACACACACACACACACACACATACACACACACACACACATACATACACACATACATACACACATACGCCATCATGACCGCATAGGTTTCTCTTTCATCGAAACCAAAAATGTACAAATAATCTCCAAGTGCTTATTATTCTTTAATGTATTGCCCATGATTTCCGGGGGAAATCTTTTGTGGTCATAAAACTCACTGACAATTTAACTGTCGGTTATACAGGTGTCTGACAATTCATACAGTAAAAGCGGAGTGGCGATAAAAACAACTTACATTGACAATTATGATAGAATACATGACTTATTAATTAAGAGGTAAATTGAGATAAAATTCTTAGAACATCATTTCCAGGCGCTTACTTTTGGGACCTAGGAAAGCTCGATTTCCGGCAATCTAGGGGTTATTTTATCCCAAAATTTTCTGGCACGCTCCGTGCCAACTGATGGAGGCGCTCCGCTTTTCCCACATTTCTCCGCCCTCCAGTCCAAAATTTTGCGGGCGCACTGTGACTTAACTTCGGAATGCCCCCGAACCATGTCTGATTAATGGTAGTGTTGCTACTTGGTAGAACTGATAGCGGTGGATTCAAGGGTTGTTAAACCCTGCCCCAAAACAAAAACTTCCAAACATGTAATGTGGCTTAGCTTGGTTACTTTCAATGTGTATTTGAACCGACTGTGGGGTGAGGGGCCCGTGCTCGCGCTTTGTACCCGAGCCCGGATCGGTTCTCGGCGGCCCTGCGTGGCGTATGTCATTTGATTGTAAACTTGAGTGAGTACATATAGACTTGATACAAGTTGACGTCAACCGACATCATTTTGGTGGCAAAACAATGAAGCACATGACACTACGTAGAATCCATATGCAAGCGTAGTAAACTTGCGTGGATATCCACACGGTACACAAGTCAGTTGTCTGCATTTGTTAGCGTAAGTGCAAGGATATGCAATCGGCTCTATTGAAGCAAGGAGCTCCAACGGAACACGTTTGGGGCGGTGAGCTATATATACAACCAGAGGACACACGGCAATGCGAAATGTGCCCCGAAATTGAAGCCGACTTGGAGGACACGTTATGTAGGTATAGCTTATTCCACTGCCCTGGAAACGTCTATCTAGGGTTAAAAATAATGTAGCGCTGAGGCAATGATGTACATTCTCTGCTACTTAACTCATGACGTCACGAGTTTTGTAGGGAGCTAAGATTGTGTGACATACAGATTAGGCTTTTACCAGTTTACTAACCTTTTTTAAGGAATGGTCCTGCCAGTGCATGTGACCGCATTCAAAATGATGCGTCGGAACCACTGATCTACACTATATAGATCAGTGATCGGAACTCAGTGGCGGTGTAGCGTTCGCGATAGCACCGTCACTGCACCGAGCACAGTAGGTGCGCTTGATACAGACTGTCCATTCATATTCACAACAGTTCTGCGCAACGCATCGAACGCATCATTTTTACGCAAAAGAGATCCATTACCCTCACAGGGTTTGAAGAGGGGCGATCCCCAAAAATGAGGGCTAGTTCATCCTCAAATTTCATTGACCGTCTTTCCTTCCCAGACCGGTTATTGCGGTCAACGTATTTCCTGTACTCCTTCTTCAAGTTCTTCATATTGTACTAAATCTGGTTCACGGTTCGCGTAAACCCGCAATCATCCATTCTTTTGGCAATAGTTTTATGTATCTGGGAGTTCCTCGATGTCCCGTCCATTTTATCGAGGATGGCCTTATCGCCCCAAATGTCTAACAACACATGAACTTCCCCGTCTTCCCAAACATTTCTTTCGCCATTTCCTTCCATTATTTCAATCTTGCAATAGTACGACCCGCCGAAATGTTATTGTACAACAAAATACATGGTTTGTGTGTTGGACACACATGCCTATAGGCTATAAAACGCCAAAGGGTGTATTGCACTAGGCTGATTGGAAAGAAACCTCATCTATCTGTCAACACCTGACCGCCTGAGGCCAAATGTTTATTTACTCTGGGAGGTTTGCCTCGAGCAAGCTCAACTCAATCCACCTTCCTTCGTGGGGCAAGTTAGCCCCGAGTTTGCCTTAGCCCTAGCCCCGTTCACACGCGAAAAACGGTGAGTTGACCTTGCTTTTTAATGAGCTGCCCGGGCAACTCGAGGCAACAGTGGGTTCGTGAGAACGCACCTTTTAATATTAGATATCTCGAGTTAGGAAAAGAGTATTGCTACAGGGTTTAGAGGGTATGAACTGAAATTTTTTCCTCTTTCACATGGGACCCTTGTGAAAAGCCACTGGAAAATGCCTTTAAAGCTAGTATGAACATTGTCTATATTACAAACAGACTTGGTTGACACTGGGTATCTTCAGTAAGATGTTCAGTAGCTGTATGTATCTATTCTAGAACCCATTGAAAATGAAGAGACCAGGGTTTCAGGGTTCTTTCTGAGATTTACAACCATAAATCAGTTTAGACTGCAATTTAGAGTGAAAGTGTAGGGGTCATCCTTTCCTTCCATGACTTCAATGTCTCCATTTTACCTACTGTACTTATCCTAGTTACTTTCACCACTCCATTATAGGTATAGGCCTAGCTACTGTTCGAGACAAGGGGGTTTGAACTTTAGACTGCTGTCCTGGGGGAGGGATCTAAGGGGAGGGGGAAGTTTTTGAATTTTTGAGGGTTTTTAGATGCATTTTGGTGCAGCAACATGTAAGGCAAATTTTAAGGAAAATTACTGCAAATTTTTGACATTTTTACAGAGGAAACATATAAGTGGTTTCGTCTTTTCATTGAGGGGGATGGAAGCATATTTCTGCCTCACCACATTTTTGACTGGGGTGACTATAAAAGCCTTTCCCAGCCCCCCCCCCCCAGCTTCCTATACCTACGATCATAGGGTTAATTCTTGTAATTGCATGCACATCTATATGGCATTGTTCTTAAGTGATCTGGACTTCCAATCTTCAGATGGGGGAGGGGGGAGAGTTGAGCATTTTGTTCAAACTTCAAGCATGTCTACCCAGCACATTTTCTGCCCAAATCAAAAGCTACAACTCTCTGACATTGGCAATTCAGCCACCTCAGCCCAGGGAGTTGCTATTTGACAAATAGCAACTCCCTGCTCAGCCACTGAAAAGGCTGTAGTACAGGCCTACTGATGTATTAAAGGGAGAATGCAGTCGCCCAAGTCAATTTTCAAAAATTTGCTATATCTTACAGATCTCCTCTTAGGCCTATATTTTGCTCACAAGTGTCTTTCATAATGTTTATTTATAAAAACAACTGCATACTGAAGGTAAACCAAGGAGTTATTCAGCATGAATAGCTATTTACTACTTTAAATATGTCCACATTAAACATCAAACTAGCTGGTAAGTAATTAATCTACAATTTAGAAAGGATTAACAAAAGAAATACAGACACTGTGCAACACTCCACATCATAATCTTTGCACAGTTAATGAGAAATCTCAGAAATGCTATGTACGCCTTTAACCTGATTTTCCGGAGGATTTTCTCATTTCAAAATTACTACCGACCTCAAACATGATCCAAACAAAAACAAAGGGTCTTGAATTATTTTAAGCAATCCTGTGTGTATCTTGTTAACATTTTGGACTGATTTCAACATTACACTGACCTGACACCAGCAGGGCACACATACCTATTAAATGTGGGGAGGTCTTTACAACTTGCTACTAGGGTAGCTTGCTACTGCCTTATAGCTAGGACACTATATTGTCCCACAGATCAAGCCTCAGACTAAAGCGATAAATCAAGATTCTTTGGGAGGTAGTGTCACAAGGGTGATCCTTATACTGTGTGACAAACCTCTCCTGGATTATGCTGTAAACAGACACTGGCTTTGACCCAGTTAACTAGAGGATCATGAACATAACTGAGACCTGTTGAATTTGTTCTATGGTACTATTTCTACCAAACACACAAGGGCACAAAAAGAAAACCCCAAGGGCTCTTGGTGATCCCACAATCCGAATTTGGTACAGTGTATAGGACAACTTTAGGTATGGAATGCCCCATGGGACCAAAAGACATCCCCTCAAGGTACCTCCCACACCTTGTTTTGAAAAATTTGATACAGCTTTCCAGCTAAATCCTTCCTGTATATGAGGAGGGAACATGATCAAATTAGCATGAAGCTTGATAGATTACATTTATGTCAGGCATTAAATGATATCAAAGAACCCTCAATCATTCCATTGAATGTTTAAAAATGTGAGAAATAAATTCCCTGCTCAGATGCAAAACACAGACTGAGCATTTAGTCTGCACCTAGTGATATTTTTTAATGTACACAAATCAATCACATGACGGGACTGCTTGTCTCCACATGGTCCAAACAACTACCTACTTTGTGCCTACATTCTCATCTGTCAAACCTTGCACAACTTGGAATTAACACCAGAGACTGACTGAAGTTCCGTTTTTTGCACCAGGCGTAAATTTCCAACTGCAAACACAATCAAAATTTCAAAAGTTATGATAGAAGAAAATAAGTAATGAGTCTGACAGATGGATGACTACTTGGTTTGACAACCAAACACAGCCTCAATGAAACCCTGTGAGGGCAAACAAACTTCCAGCCTAGTAAATATTCCAGAGGCAATTTTACCACCAGCCAATTTTGTGGGCTTTAGGGGGATTTTAAGGCTATCTTGAAAAAGTTTAGTATTTAAGATAATGGATGATAAAGTGTTTAGCCTAGAGATGTCCAGCAGGGGCACCTGGAGGGGAGGATAACAGGATTTAACGCTTTTGGCCACTTATGGAAGCCAGGTTCATCAACAAGTATGTTTGTTTTTTCAAGGAGTCCCCAGCTTCCCTTTTAGCAAGATCAAAGTGTGAATTGAGCAGGTAACAGATACTAAACATATTAAAGTAGGATGGACCTACTGCACTTCGAATGTCTGATCAGGGAGCTGCCACTCTACAGCTCCTTGGTCTGATCATGTCAATTATACTACCTCAGCAGAAAACTTAGTATTTTTAAGTTGTTTTAAAGGAAGGGTTTCAGCAAAAGGATGAATTTTCACATGTGAAAGAGAAACTACTGTAGACAAAAGTTATTTGGTGAAACTTTCACTCAGTTTGGACATGTGGTTCTTGAGATATCAGCAAATGAGTCACTACATTTGTGACCAAA
The DNA here is from genome assembly GCA_029531755.1 of Holothuria leucospilota. NCBI lineage: Eukaryota > Metazoa > Echinodermata > Holothuroidea > Aspidochirotida > Holothuriidae > Holothuria > Holothuria leucospilota. The sequence continues at coordinate 26,572,078 of CM055980.1, forward strand.
AGTGAGCTTGAGGCAAACAGTGGTAATATCACCTCCTCACATTGAAGAGCAAGGCTTTGTTTCCTTTGTTTTTCCAGTCTGTTGTGTTGACCTTGAAGTTAATAGGGACAGGACCTCCCCCATGGGGAATTTGAAGTTTGTAAAATTCTCATGCCTCTGATGCATTCACATTCCACTAACATGGGATTACAGAGGAGAAAATTGGTTGTAAAGTTTAAAGAAAACAAAAGAGTGTTCATTAATGTGAGGCTGCACTGTGATGCCATACGTGCTTGCTTCATGTTCACTTTGGGTTGAAAATGTTACAACTTTAACTGCTAATATCTTGAGAACCACACACTGGATTTCAATGCAAATTTCACCAGAATGCTTAGAATATCATGTATTCCTCTAACTTATCAAAACTTGATTTGTGCCTAGACCCTTATAAAAAAGCCAACAAAAAAAAGTCACATTCAATCATGGGTGCAAAAGGTGCAAAACAGCATATCCGTATCTCACAAGTAAGCTGCAACTGTTTGTACATTCACGCCCACGGGGTTCTACCATAGGCCAGGTTTGTAGCTAACCCCTTCAAAACCTTATACATCCCCCCTGGCAGACTCATAAAAAATAGTGTTTTGATTGTTCAGTTTGGAAGAGCTCATGCATGGTGTCCAGGTATCCAATCAAGACATAATAAGTTCAAAGCTTTGCCAAAGATGGCACCATGTTGCTATAAAATAGCCAACACTGACAAAAACTCTGAAAACTCTTGAGGCAAGGATGGTCTAACCCAACCTCACCCCACCCCACCCCCAGAAAAAGGTGAAAACAAAAATTTCTGTGCACTTATGTAGCCTTCTATGTTAGCCAATTACATAATTCCAACATTTAACTTTGAATCAAATTTTCAACTAGGCCTATACTTGTTCCAAGCTCAGGCAGGAATGTCATGGTAATGTTATCAAATATTATGATAACATACAGAGCTGTGTTCCAATTTTGTCCTACCTAAAGACAAATTTCTAGACCATTCAATGCAAAGTCACATGGTAAAATCCATAAAACCGTGCAATAAAACGGAGGTGTGCTTCCTGTACGGAAAGCTGCTCTGGTAAAATATCACCAACTTCTTAAATGGGAAGGAATAAAAGAAGACTTCATTTCAAAAAAGTTCCTATGACGATCAAGTGCTTACAACTTTTGGTGACAATCTGTACATCAAATAAAAGGGTGAACTCGTTTTAAGTGACGGCACTATTGCATGTTGGACCAAAGCATAGGCATAGGAAGTGGGGGGGCTGGGGGGTTAGCCCCCAGTCAAAAATGTGGGGGTGAAGTATGCTTCTGCCCCCAAGATCCAAGGGCAAAAACCCCCTATTTGTCTCTTCTGTAAGAAATGTCAAAAATTTGTGCAATTTTCGTTAAAGTTTGTCCAAAATGTTGCACCAAATTGCATTTGAGGACCCTCAAGCCCCCTGTGGGCTGGGGATTGTAGAATATGCCCACGGTATTCCCCGCCTGTCGTAAGAGGTGACTAAGCATGAGGACTTGCACCGTATTTTAAACCAAACTAACTTGAACCGTAGTTGAAACCATATTTAGACTTTACACTACTATTTTAACTAGTTGACACTATATAACACACTCATGTTGGTGTGTCGTTAAATCTTATCCAACTAACTGAGGACCCTCAAATACCCAAAAATTTTCCAAAGGGAAGGGGGACACCACCTCCCCATAGACCCCTCCCCCAGGACGGCAATCCGAAACAAGGTTCAGCCCCCAGTCTCGAAAAGCTTCCTACACCTATGGACCAAAGGATGTTGAGACATGTACAAGAAAAATGCTGATTTTTCCTAAAATCCCACATTCTTGCGAAGCTCCACTGTCAAGCCTATGAGATAATAAAATTTTGAAGAAAATCCATGGTGACAAGAATTATTTCAAGAGATAGTAAAATGGGAGCATCTTTGATTGCCAGCACATAGTGCCCCACACATCCATGAATTTTTTGCTAGGGCAAAATGTCACGTCACCCTTATAGCTACACCAAAGACAGGGCACATGGTTTCTAAATACCACCCTGATAGTGAGTGAAGCCAGAGAGGGTGTGAGTTTGCTCATGATGTTTTATGACTCCTGAATACAGTATATGACTCTTCTGGGGCAAGCCTGACATTAAAGGGAATAGGCAGTCATCCCAAATTAATTTTGAAAAAAATTCAGAATTGTGCTATTCTCCCCATATTTTCCTTACAAGTACTTTCCTGATGCTTAAGAACAATTATGGCCCCTATTACTTGCCCTGCAAAATTTAACTATTTAGCAACAACAGTGATGTTACATTGATCAAAAAGAGCCATTCATGATTTACAGTAGGGGTAAACTATTTCAAACTGGGTGACTGGCATTTTCCCTTTAAGGTGCTGTACATTTGCCTTGATCAGGCCTGGTTATTTACATTTTAATGTTCCAAGTTTATACCAACTGCTATGCATTTTGGTCCATAATACCCTATGGTGCCTATGTGGGTGCTGCCCAACTTTAGACCTGAACTTCTGGTCTTCTACAAATTCTTCAGTCAGAAAGTTTATGACCATTTGGCCTTCCTAAAATGGTCAACTCTCACTTTGCTACTTTTACCTATGTGTGTGCAGTTCAGTTGACACAATGATCTTGTAGACACAATTGTTAGACATAAACAAATCACAGAAATCCATTTCACAACTCCTTGCATTTGCAACAGCCTTTAGCAATGGAGCTGGTAATATGATATACCCCACTTAGACAACCAAATGATGGGTTTTAAAAATCAGCTTTCATAGCAGAGTGGATACAGTATTTATATACACAATGCAACTTTGTAGGGTCCTTGGTAAAGGTCTGTGTCCACAGCTGATGTCTCCACAAGGAAGAATTCATCAAGGAGCTGGCTCTAAAAAGTAGTATGAGACGGGAACCAAATCTGATCTCAGTCCTGTAATGGCCAGGGGTCCAAAAGTTTGATGTCCCAAATGATCTAAACTGCAGGATATCATGCTCTACAATGTAACTTCCGGGGGAGACCATGAAAGGACCAAAATTTACCTTAAAAAGGACAAAATCCAAGAGATACATTGATCAGCTCTCCAATCAAAGAAATTTTTTGACAGCCCTGCCATACCACATTCTGAGTACATTTTAAAAATGCATGGTCCACCAAGTTGCCACATCACAGTTTTAAAAAAAAAAGGGCTACATCTCAATATCCCTGCTTTTACCAGTAAGGAGAAACAACACATAAATCTTTATTTTTAGTGACGACTTGAATGATCTATGAAATGCAAAGGTCTGCACTTAAATATGCATAGATTGCATGGCTATCTGGCGTAAGCTATGATACCAAAACTTTTAATCTCCAAGTAACATCAAATCAACAAGCTACGCTGACATATATGCTCCAGGTGTATAAGGTGATGCTTCACTTTATTTGTCACTGGGAGAGGACTTTGAATACTTTAATGCCTGCTGTGCAAACCCAAACTGTAATGCATGAAAGCCAGGCATTGATTCAGGTAGGGGTCAAACCTGCCTGTGTGCCCCTTCCCTTTATTTATGCAGAACTGGAAAAACTTCATTATCAACTGAAGATGGACTGACCCAACTTATTTGCTTTAGTACTACCATTTTGACAATTTTTTACAATGACAGCTACAGACAGATACTTTTTGGGCCTGGTAGAAATCTCCTGGGACACTTCTCTTGCCATACATGATATCAGATGAAAGTGTCATAGCCACGGATGAGTCACTTTTAACTGACAGAATCATTTGTCCAATTCCGTCATCCCTTCAACTCCTTTCAGTCCCCACCCCCAAAGTACCGTCTCTACCATTGCACCAAGTATGCTAACTCTGATATTCCCTCCTAACCTCCTCTTGTATTTGTTATCATTTATTCTGGTTACTGTTCACAACATGTATCAAAAATATTGCCCTCCCCCCATCCAACCCTAAAATGGGGTATGGGAATGGACTTGTGTAGCTAAAAGTACTTCTGTAACACAGGTATGCAATGTAGAGGGCTGCAGCCCCCTCTCCCCTCCCCCATCCATTCACACACAAAATTTGCTATTTCCAAGCAAAATTTTCAGGCAAGTATTATACTTTAAAATTTCCAGCAAAAGTACTGCAGCCACCGATCTGTAAGTACTGCTGTAAACTTATATACTGTGCACTGTTATATTGTTACAAGGTGACAGATTTCAAGACCTATTCAAATTGCCACCAACCATAACTGACCATAAACATTTAAAGGCAACTGGACTGCTAGATTTTAGTATGATTTATGAGTTATTGTCAACAGGTGAGATCCCATGGGGTCTTGAAATGTTTTAGTCATAAATCCTCTCTTATGCATGCTGTTTCTGTGCTGGTAGAGTTCTACTGTAAGGCCTGTCACTAGTGGCACCTTGTAGATCAAAGCCAGGAAGTACTTTACCTTCATAGCAGGTGTCGAATATGTACTCCTCTTTGGCGTACACACTCTAACACCTGCGAACAATGACAAAGATCATCCAATTTTGTTATATTCATGAGCCCAATATGATTTTACTCTCTCGACTGCTGATTGGTTTCAATACATGAATATTCATATTGCACGAAAAGGCCTCAGCTGCAGCATTCACTTTTACACAGCAAGTCAATGGGACTTCATTGTGTGAGCCTGAAGCGGGCGAAATCAAACACTAAAACCCCATTGACATTTGTTGTTCGACACAGTATGATAATCAAGACTTGCTTTAGTCGTTTTTTCGTTGAATATTTAAAATTCTGTTTGTTGTGATCGTATATATGAATAGTTAATAGCGTACAATTTTTATGCAGTTTGACAAAGAATTCTTGCGAAAGTTCGTGGACGTTCGTATTAGAGTGCAGCCAATATAGGTGCAGGAGTAATACATGTCCACCAGGTGGGTAAGGAAGTACTACTGTATCTCCAATGAAACCCTGGTGGAGATTCTACACCTTGGAAACTTCATCTGGTGAAGTCTTAAAGGCCGCACAACCTGGCCCTGGACATAACAAATTCTCCTAAGTTTATGTCTAGCCCATCCTCCAATTAAAACCATGGAAGTACTACCTTGGAGGTAGTACTTACATGTTTAAAAAAAAATGCATTTGTCTAATACACCTCACAGATAAGGTTACAGTAGTTTACACAGAGTTTAAATTGCTAAAGGTTATATCTACATACTTCTGTATGTGTGCAGTAGTGGGAGAACAATGGACCATCATCATTGACCAACCAGAGAGAAGCTAATGTTTGAAATGCCTTCAAAGTGCAGTCACCAATTGTATTTACAGATATGATCATATTCCTAAAAATATTTGGTGTGAGATTGTAGGGCCTTTAAGTTAGTAATTCAGACAACAGACAAACTACAAACAGCAGAAGAAAGGCATGTGGTAACCTACTATTCTAAGTGTATGAGACTGAAGAATTTCAATCAGGGGCTTTGATAATCCCCAGCCCACCAGCCCAGTGCACGAAAAGAATCACTCAGGCAAGTTATGAGCTCAATACTGTAGCCTGCAGTTGCAATTACAATGTCCACTATTTAAGATCCTTGCAGTATCTTGTACACTGCAGCAACATAGGGATTCAGGCCTTTCATAATTACTACATAGGTTGTGACTGGGCAAGTCTATTCATGCAGGCAAGTGGGCTTAGAAAACAGTTTGCCCTATGGGCAAGTATTGAAAGAAGAGTTTGTAGAAGCCTGCCCTCAGAAAACTTTTCCCACTATAGAGAAACTAGAAACTGTCCTGGGGGCGGATTCACAAAGACTACTTACGCACAAAAATTTGCGTAAGTCAGAGTTAAGAAGCGTATCTTGCTCAGTCGGTATTCATGAAGAGAAAAGTGCATAAATATTTAGCGTAACTTTACGCAAGCTTCAGAGTTGTCATAAGTACAAAAAGCCATAGAAACACATGTAGAAGCATGCATTGTGCATGGTTGTGTAGAGCGTGGGACTGCGCGTGTAGCCCCAGAAGACCATGCATGTCGTTTTAACAATACGGTCAATGTGACTGGCTGAAAATGTGACAAAAGAAGATTCAACAGCACACACGGTTGGCTCATGTGCATGTATTGCAGTTACTCAACGTATCTTTACAAACTGCGTAAGTTGTTTGTGTGAATACCACTTAAGTAAGTTCTTATGCAGTACACATCTTGACTTACTCAAGAACTTTTGCAAATTTTAGTGAATCCCTTTCCAGGGTAGGGAATCATCTGGGGTACAATTGTCAGGGTGGGAATTTCCAGGCATGCAATTGTCCCACTGGAGGTGTCCAGGGGGTACTGTCCACAGGGGGGTGTTGAACTGTTGACTTTTTCTCTTGAGCTTATAACTTCGCCATGCAGCAAAATTTTGTAACCCACCTTAAACCAGCATCCCTACAGAAGCTTAAAACTGAGAAACACTGTAATCTAGCAAATCTTATTTGGAAGGGAAAGAAAAAAGAAAGTAAAGGTTACATTAACAAGACACAGCAGTATCATAACAGGGGTGGGGGTGTGGGGGTGGTGGGGGGACTGTGGATACATATGCATGAATTGGCTCCCCCTGCCCTTTTACAGTCTGCTTCAATAGCTAGGTAGGCCTTTATATCATATTAATAAACTTTGAAATGTCCCCTCCCCCCAGTGCTCAGACCCCATGCAGTACCTCTACAAGGTCCACAGTGGTCTAGGTACACCACTAACAACAGAAGGAAGAAAACATATGAATGGTTCAATCTGGCTACAAATATGACACACCTTTTCCAAATTCAATCAATATTTGATAAGGGGACAAATTTATGTGCAATGTTGGAAAATTCCAGTCAAAATTGGAAATGTCATCACAATTTTGTCTCCAATCTAAGGAATACAACAGATAAAATACTTATATCCAGACAAGACTGCCTTCAAATGTCAATATGAAAGTCACCTAAAACTAAGTAATGGCAAGAGTTCAGATTGAATAAGTCATTGATTCACATTAGCAATACTTATCAGACGACAAATGACGAAGTCCTTTCTTTTCTGGATCTTTTCGCACAAAAAACGAAAAAACCCAGCTGGGAAATGTTAAAACAAGCTTGCCTGCAATGGCAGTTATTAATGTCCGGGTGTTTATAATCACTTCCAGCTAATTGTCAAGTGTTCAGAATTTATACACACTCACTCAGTGACTCAAACAGTTCAGTGACATCTGAATACAGTGTAAAAGTTGTACACGATATGACACAGGCCTACCTACAGTACTGTACAACAGAAGGGAAAGTTCACTGTGGTCTCAAACAGTAGCATAGCTAGAAAAATTTGTCTGGGGGCTCCACAATTTCATGGGGGGGGGGATTCACATGTGTAATCACCATATACTTATATTTTTTCACCCTTGGATTTTCCAGAGGGGAGCATCTAGGGGGAGAGGCTTGTGGGGGGGCACATGTTTCCACATAGTTCGAAAACAATTCCCCTCACACATAGTTACTGTTCTGTAGTTTCATTAGATCCAAACCAAGGAGTCATGGACAGTCATGTTTTAGCACCTTCAGTTCTATAGATGTAAATGATCACAGCAGTGGCAGCAGTTGTCCTGCTTGTGACATCTTTTGGTTAATTTTTGTGGGCAAAATACTGTAGGTAATTCTGCTGACAAATTTGAAGTATTAAGGCTACCACAAACTGCCCCGACCCGACTGCAACATAACAAAACTCCTTGCAACTGGCTGTCAGGTTTGAATCACCGCGGTGCAGTGTGCGGCAAAATTTGCTTGTGACCCGACTCGCAACAGTTTTAAGGAGTAGGAAATCCGGCATATCAAACATATTTGATATTCGTCATAAAGTTTTAAACCGTTGCATTTGAGTTGAAGCACGTCGGGTCAGTGTGCTACTGTCACTGACCTGACTGCGACGAGACTGGCGTTCCATAGCCAATGAGGATGCATTTTGGAAGTCAGGTGACTGTACAGGATGTCAAAACGGTGGCCCCCATGTGGACTGCCAGGACCAAGAGGTCCAGCTTATTAAGTTGTGGCAAAAGGTGCTCGATTTTCATAACACAAGCTAAATGAAAAGTGAAAAGGGGGGCTAGGCGGTTCACCATCTGACGTTACCAAGTCGGTGAACTGTTATGTTTTTTAGGGAAAAATACACCATCATGTTATACATGATATAAGCAAAAGCTTAAGAATTCCACTCTTTTGGAGGAATGTGAGTCATTCTCAAATTGACAGTTAACATAGAGGTTTTATAGAAAGCAAATAGACCAGTTTGTGTTACAAATCATGAACCAGAAAGCCTAAAGGCTTAGTGATTCCTTGCCGAATGGGGATGCTTTGTTGTACTGAGGTTTATCCCTCAAATTTATCTACCTTGACTACATCATTTTACGATATTTTAACAATTTCACCTCTGCTGACCTCACATGAACTTTGAACCCCACCAAATATAACAAAAAAGAAAAACGAAAGTGTCTTGAAAGGAATTCAACTCCAATGGATCTTGGATCTTGAAAATTCTTGAGAAATTTTGTTTTTTGTCCTCTGGTGACCCCTGATGACTATCTTGGGAATTCTTGGGAAATTTTGCTTTTTGACCTCTGGTGACCCCATATAACAATCTTGGAAATTCTTGGGAAATTTTGCTTTTTGACCCTTGGTGACCTCAGATTACGATCTTGGGAATTCTTGGGAAAATTTGCTTTCTGACCTCTGGTGAAACCAGAGGACAATCTTGGGAATACTTACGATATTTTGCTTTTTGACCTCTGATGACCCCATATGATGATCTTGGGAAACTTTGCTTTTTAACCTATAGTGACCCTGCATGACAATCTTGAGAATTCTTGGGAAATGTTGCTTTTGATCCCAGTGACCCCAGATGACAATCTTGGGAATTCTTGGGAAATTTTGTTTTTTGACCTCTGGTAACCCCAGATGATCTTGACCTCCACCAAAATTGATAGGGTTTTTCCTCTCAACGTGGCAAATTTATATACCAAATATGAAAAGTGGCTGTCGCTGCTAACTTGAGATACCGTGATTACAAGCCATTTACAAGGTTTCTGTAGTTCAACCTCTGGTGACCTCAGATGACCTTTGACCTCTACCAAAAACAATAGTGTTCTTCCTCTCAACATGACAAATCTATATCCGCCATTCCTATCTTGACATATCCCAATTTCAAGGTTTTCGGTCTTTCACCTCTGGTGACCTCAAATGACCGTTGACCTCCACCAAAAACAATAGGGTTCTTTCTCTCAATATGACATATCTATATACCAAATATGAAAAGTGTTGGTCACCATATCTTGAGATACAGTGATTACGAGCTTTTTGGCCTTTTACCTAAGGTGACCTCAAATGACCTCTGACCCTCACCAAAAATTTTAGGGTTCTTCCTCTTGACATGTAAAATCTGTATACCAAATATGAAAAGTGTCGGCCTTTGCTACCTTGAGATATTGTGTTTACAAGCCGTTTACAAAGTTTTCGCCGTTTAACCTCTAGTGACCTAAGATGACCTTTGACCTCTACCAAAAACAATAGGGTTCTTCCTCTCAACATGACAAATCTATATACCAAATATGAAAAGTGTCGGTCATTGCTATCTTGAGATATCGTGTTTACAAGCCGTTTACAAGGTTTTCGCAGATTAACCTCTGGTGACTTCAGATGACCTTTGACCTCCACCAAAAACAATAGGCTTCTTCCTCTTGACATGACAAATCTGTATACTAAATATGAAAAGTGTCGGCCTTTGCTATCTTGAGATATCGTGTTTACGAGGTTTTTCGCAGTTTAACCTCTGGTGACCTCAGATGACCTTTGACCTCTACCAAAAACAATAGGGTTCTTCCTCTCAACATGACAAATCTATATACCAAATATGAAAAGTGTCGGTCATTGCTATCTCGATATATCGTGTTTACAAGCCGTTTACGAGGTTTTCGCAGATTAACCTCCAGTGACCCCGGATGACCTTTGACCTCTACCAAAAACAATAGGGTTCTTCCTCTTGACATGACAAATCTGTATACCAAATATGAAAAGTGTCGGTCATTGCTAAGTTGAGATATCGTGTTTACAAAGTTTTCGGTTTTTGACCTCTGGTGACCTCAAATAACCTTTGACCTCCACCAAAAACAATAGGGTTCTTCCTCTCAACATGACAAATCTATATACGAAATATGAAAAGTGTCGGTCATTGCTATCTCGAGATATCGTGTTTGCAAGCTAGGCGTCACATACACACACACACACACGTCGATTTTACATACAATCCGAGGACCTCATTGTTATTTCCTTTGTGTTTACTTCCTTAACCTTAACCTTGACAATAGACTCTCTATTGTTCAAACTTTCGAGGACTTGACAAATCTATTGAATTTCCTTCAGAGGACCTGAAATCCATTGTTCAGGTCCTCAGTCTGATAGGAAGACAAGTTCACCCACACACACACATACACACACACACACACACACACGACATCACCATCGCATAGATTCCTTGCCTGCCTTCGGCAAGGAATCAAAAATGAAACAGCCTCTTGAGGGACAATTCAACACAATATCTACATGTCAGCTCACTGTTACCTACAAGTGACCTGATTGATATCTCACTCAGGCTGCTGGCCACAAAGGCTTCAAAAACGGCAAAACAGGTTTGCTGCGCAGTGCGTAACAAGGTTCTTGATGATTGGTTGACTGTGTTGTATTGTGTTCATTGTACTCTTTGTTAGGGTCAGGATTAAGTTAGGGATTGGTTTGCATTATCCAATCATTAAAAATCTTATTCAGCTATGCGCATCACCCCGCAAAATACAGCAATACACCAGACTTACTTGTGGAAACAAGTTTTAAGGTTGCAGAGTTGGACAAAACCGGAGGGTACAACAATATTTTACTGAATGTGCTTATAGCCGCATTACAAATCTTATGACGAACCTAGCTACTGTTTTAAAGGCTACTACTGATGAAGTTCTGCTGTATAGAGCAAGATCAAGAACAGTACCGGGTCTAGTTGGTTTTCATAAAACTACCCAAATGTCAATTTGAGAGCGACTCATATTCCTCCAAAAAGAGCGGAATGTTAAGCTTTTGCTTATATATCATGTTAAAACATGATCGGGTACTAGTCCCTAAAAAACACAACAGTTCACTGACTTGTTAGCATCAGATAGTGATTTGCCCATCCCCAATTCACTTCATCCACTTCCTTGCGAACCTTTTCATTCTTGATTCATTCTGGAACTCCTCATCTAGCAGCAGTAAATGTCCAGTTCTCCCAGATTTGTCCACCATTTTATTCTGTGAGTCTGGTTGGTTCAATGTGCGGCTAGCATGCAACCCGACTGACGTGAGAAGCAACTGTCTCAAACTTGTTAAAACTCACTAGCGATGAGTAGTCACAAGGAGTTTTGTTGTCTTACAGTCAGGTCAGTGCAGTGTGCAGTAGCCTTTACTTATACCCCAAATTGTCAGGCCCATCAAAAACTGATAATGCCTAACAGTTGAAACTTTTGCATGATTTCACTTTTTGGCCTCTGTATGACCCCCAAATGAACTTCCACCTACTTCAAAAGTACAGCTTTGATGACACATCATCTACTGAACCCTCTTGCTAAATTTGATAAAATTCAGACAAACCCTAGGACTACACTGTTTCAGCTCCTTTTGTTTGACCTCTCTTTGACCCCCAAATGACTACTGACCTACTTCAAAAGTACAACTTTGTCGACCCTTTACCTACTGAACACTCCTGTCAAATTTGAAAAGATTTCAACATAACCACAACGAGTTAAAGGCTGTTGCGTGATTTCACTCTTTGACCTCTCGCAACCCCAAATGACCTTTGACCTACTCCCTGTTACCATAATTATCAAGCTCTTGATATGCATTATATCCTTACCAACTTTGACAAAGAACATTCAAACAACCTGCAGACAGCAGCCTTTTAACCAATGTTGATGGACAGACAGACAAACAGATGCATTGCCATGACAATAACTCAACTTGTTGAGCTAATAATTTATTCACAGAAGAAAGAATTACTTCCATTATTAGAACCATTCATTTTGATGAGACCCCTTCCAACTTCTACCCACCCCCCACCCCCTCCCCCCCCCCAAAAAAAAAGAAACATACCTTTCACTGAGACTATATACAAACTTGAAGGATTTAAGCAAAAAATTAAATTTCATAAGTGAAAGAGGAACTATGCAATTTGGTAAAACTTCATTCAAATCAGACATGTAGTACTTGAGATATCAGCAAATGAAGACACATGTACTACATCTGTGACCCAAAGTGAGCTTGAGGTAAGGGGGTTATTATCACTTCCTCACACTGATGAGAAATTCTTTGTTTCTTTTGTTTTTTCAGTCTACTGTGTTGACCTTGAAGTTAATAGGGATAGGACCTCCCCATGGGGAATTTCAAGTTTGTAACATGATTCCCAAGCTTCTCATGCAATCACATTCCGATAACATGGGATTGTGAAGGAGAAAATTGGTTGTAAAGTTTAAAGAAAAACAAAATACTTCTCATTTATGTGAGGCTATGTGTTCACTTGAGGTTGAAAATGTGAAAATGTGACAACTTTAACTGGTAGTATCTTAAGAACCACACATCACATTTCAATGTAAATTTCACCAGAATGCGTAGAATTTAGCACTCCTCTAACATATCAAAACTTGATTTGAGCTTAGACCCTTCTGTTAAGACCTGTAACAACAGCATCAATGGTATGACAGCTCACACTACTGAAAGGGTCAAAGTTCAGAACAATTAAGGTCAAGGTTTTGATTTACAGCAATGAAAGATTCACATTTGAAGCAGATTTTGCCATATACCCAAGACTATTAAGGCCTATTTACACGATGCGATTTTTGTTTGCGTTTGTCGCATGAGTCTAAATCGCATGAAACGCCATGATGAGACTGTTCACGTTCTTCCTTTCAGTGTTGTTCGGCGTTAATTAGTCTGCACTGGGCACGTGGTCTATTCTCACCTACCTGATTGATGGTCATACTTGCGTCTTGCTTGCGATGTCGCATGGAATGTATGCGTCTTGGTGCATGCGACACCACAAGGGTCATAAAATTGTGTCGCAAGTACAGTTTACACGGTGCGTTTTAGACTCATGCGTCCGACGCATGCAACAGACGCAAGCAGAAATCGCATTGTGTAAATAGGCCTTTACAGTTTGGAATTTGTAGTAAAGAGACATTGACCACAAAAATATATTTTCAAGGAGTAGGTAGGTGATCAAAAGTGCACTCTCTTTTCCATCATTTCTTATAAAAATATATCCAGCATGCCCACTTAAAATTTGTTAAACACAGTGACTTCAAATGAACCCAGAATTACAGTACCTTTCACAAATTTGCAAAGATGTAGCGTACAGTAAGTCCAGTGGCCTATTGTCATCAACTACGTTCAAAATGTCCATTGCTGGCTGTTATACTCTTGTTCAAACAGTCTTTCTGTAAATTCACACCTCACTGACCTTTGACCTCAAATCCCTGGCTACCACAATGATGCATCACCAGGGAACATTAACATTAAATTTACTTCGGATCCACTAATGAATGTGCATAAGAAGTTGGCACTATAGCAAACTTGTGCGAACACCCCTAAAAGTGATCCTTTGCCAGAAGGACAAAAGTCAGAGGTTTTATCATCACCAAATTACAAAAAATCAAAGATCTCTAGAGTTTTTGAAAGCACAGTTTCTTGGGTAGATGAAAATGTAGGCAAAAAAAAAATACAGTAAATGGTTCATGTAAGTTACAGACTTTACATTATTCAAAGGCTTTTCCATGACTTCTGTCATTTTTACAAAATTCCATACATTTTTCCAGGTCTGGAAGCTTTGCAAACTGTGGGTATACGGTGGATGAAAATGTTCTAACTCACTGTCCAACAGACAGACACAAATTTGAAATTTCTCAGCTGCTCAAATTATCTTTAACACCGATAGCAATGGCACTGTACTTGAAAGTAATACTGTCACTGTACTACTGTACTACTGTTAACTGTACAGTATTATTTTTGCCTTAAAAACAGCTAAATTCTTCAAGATTCTACCAACTTTATAAAAAAACTTCTATAAAAATGACCTGCTGCTTTTACATCCATGTTCAGTACTGTACAAAAATAGGAGATGGGGATAGATCAGAGAGAAACCACATTTTAATTATATTTGTGGGTCATCGTTCCATAATTTGCAAAAATTTTTAATGGCATACAATAAGAAAATTCAGAGTCACATTGTGAGCACTGCCATAACCCTTTGCTTGGGGCCAGTCAGGGGGCCCATTAAAAATGGTTTTTGTAATAAATTGAGGTTAAAATGAGAGTTGCGCCCCTTAATGCACCTGCTGTTCACCAGGGTTAAAGGAGGGGAAATAAATTTGTCATTTTATTTGCAAGTAACTCCCTGTGACAAATGATGTGGAAATGGATGGTGGCAGGTGCCAGTTAGTTGCTTTGACCTTACAAATAAAAGGATTAAAGCCTCATGCCCCACTTGGGGTAGTAAAAAAAATGTGAGTTTTCACAGAAAATAGGTTAGAGTAATCTGAGGAAGTAAAATTACTGTATACAATAATCACAGAATATATTGTCTCCTGAATGACTAAAACGTGACAAATTGCCGATAACTGAAAAATTCCTTTTTCCGTCTGGTAACCTTAAAAAATAAATACGATCGATAAAATGTCCACCAATGTTTGCCAATGAAGAGCACGTCTGTATCAATTCCATAATTTGCGGTCTTCTTTATAGCACATCAAGCCTGATACAAAAATAGGCACAGATTTTTAAGTTCAAAAATTTTGACTGTTTCTCTTGTCTATGAACCATTGTAACACATTTTCTACAAAAGTAGACTTGTCTGACCTTGTTCCATATCTTACCAGTTTGTACATCCTGGCTTCATCTTTGTACATTTTTAAATTATATAAATTATACGACAGTGCGGTATTATACTACAGTATGGCATTTTGAGAACAAAGCTTTGGGCTATCAAGGCTACTAAACACACAAAAAAAAAAAACAACAAAAAAATAATTCCTTAAGTTCACTGTAATGTGTTAGCCTAGTGAATAGACGAGTTGGGAAATTAGATTTTGCTGTACCATGTAGTACCACCAGATCAAGTCTATGGACATTTTCGCCCGGATACAAAGGCTTCGAGCGATTGTGTTTTTGTCTTCCCTGTGTCTTCCACAATTTACGGTCATGCTGTCTAACTTTTTTGGTCCAAGCTAAGGAGATTAACTTCTAAAAGAACTTTACATCTACAGAAAATTCTCTGTGACCAGTAATTGATGTCTACAGAACTGTACTTTTAAACTCGAAAATTGTGTGTGATTATAGAAAGTGTCTATCTTGCACATGCAGTCTCTGTTATGGTACATTTTCCTTCCCAGCATTCATTGTATATCGCAGTTTCCCAACTCGTCTATTCAAATTCAACTTAATCTGAACCAGCCAAGTGTTGTGAAACAGGATTGTGCACAGGACTCAAGAATAGGAAGGCAGCCTGCAGTATGTAAATATTAGTTTTGTACTGATGTTAAAAGTAACCGATATTATCCATACAGATATAACCGATATTACCCCATACAGATAAATTTCAATTCTATCAGCTGATATTTGAGAAATGAGCATACTGTTCACTAAATGATAGTAAACTACTGAGCACTACTCCTAAGTACTGTGCCATTTTTATAACATAAAAAAGTTAGGAATAACAGTCAAACATGCTAAAATATTGTAATACTTTACGAATTATAGGACAAGAAATATCAGTAAGGTAGTATTAGAATTTTACCTATGACAAAACAGGGCAAAAAGTGGATATCAGTCGATACCAACATTTGAATAATGAGGGTGTCTATAAAACAAAGACCTAAGACCTATAAAACTAAGACCCTACTAGCTATAAAACTAAGACCCTACTAGCTATAAAACTAAGACCTAACTATAAAACTAAGACCCCACCAGCTATAAAACTAAGACCTATAAAACTAAGACCCTACCATCTATAAAACTAAGACCTATAAAACTAAGACCCTACCAGCTATAAAACTAAGACCTAAGACCTATAAAACTAAGACCCTACTAGCTATAAAACTAAGACCTAACTATAAAACTATGACCCCACCAGCTATAAAACTAAGACCTATAAAACTAAGACCCTGCCAGCTATAAAACTAAGACCTATAAAACTAAGACCCTACCAGCTAGAAAACTAAGACCTAACTATAAAACTAAGACCCTACTAGCTATAAAACTAAGACCTAACTATAAAACTAAGACCCCACCAGCTATAAAACTAAGACCTATAAAACTAAGACCCTACCAGCTATAAAACTAAGACCTATAAAACTAAGACCCTGCCAGCTATAAAACTAAGACCCTACCAGCTATAAAACTAAGACCTATAAAACTAAGACCCTACTAGCTATAAAACTAAGACCTATAAAACTAAGACCCTACTCTATAAAACTAAGACCTATAAAACTAAGACCCTACTAGCTATAAAACTAAGACCCTACCAGCTATAAAACTAAGACTCGGAAGTATCTTTTTTGAGACAAAATCTGCACTAAATAATAATTGCACACGTTTGCGAGACTATTTAGTGTGAAGTAAACTGGAGCCCATGCATAGTGCATGGGCTCCCGAAGCTTAGCGAAGTTTTTGCCATAGTTGTAAGTGTAAATTCTTTTTTCAATTTTTGGGCTCATTATTTATGAATTCCTTATCATCTGGCACATTAGACATACCACAAACTTTAACTCGGTTAAAAGTAAACGTTGAACTCATCTTTCTCGAACTAAATATACCTGACACTTTACCTTTAAGCTTGTTTTACATATTGATCATTTTGTACCTGTTTCTGTAAAGCGCGGAGAGTGTGAATGTATTTTGCGCTATTTGTTAGGTACTGTGTCAATGGAAAGATTTATGGAAACTGACCATTCAGCGTATTTCCTCCGGACATTGGACAAGGAGGGGAGATTATGGAACAGGGCCAGCGAGAGGGGTCGGACAGAGGGTACAAATGTTCCGGGGACCGGGCAATTTAGGGGCCCGACAAATTGGACCATGGAGTAATATATATGAAAATAAGAAAGAATTTGGAAATCATAAGACAAATTTTACAATTACTTCACTACATTTGTGATTTAGTACGTGACCTTGATCAGAGCACACTAATTCATAAAGCCCACGAAAATCTTCTCTAACGACGATATGCGGTGGACAAATATTGGTCAGCTTTACGAACTTTTCGCTACGTTAGATTTTGGCTCCTTCAGAAACTCGCAAATCTAATAATTTTACCGAATATAACTTGAACTGTTAGGCCTTTCCTCTAGCTCACCCCATTAATCCATCGGTGCAGTGGTTACCTGTTTGGCCTGACTTTACATAGCCTTGATTTCCGTGATGCAATTGACAATTTCGCCTTGAAGAAAGCTTGTCAAGTAAGATTTTCATGAGTAAAATTATTGCAGAACACAAGGTGACCTCACTGCGAAAATCAGTTCTGCTGATCACTGATTCAATTTGATGATTGCACCAATTTATTTATATAAAAAAAACAGTGGTGCACTCAAAAGGGCGGGGGGGGGGGGGGGGGGGGGGGGGGCGGGGGGGGGGGGGGGGGTTAAGGGGCTCCAGGAACCCCCTCCCGAATGGTCGTCAATGTCTTTTATGAGATGAAAATGTATTTAGTTTCAACAAAGGTAAAGGGGTCGAGCGGATTGTTCTTTTGAATTGTTTTCTAGAATGTAACAAACTAGCCATAACAATGAGAAAATGTACAAATTTTATCAGACTTTTGTAACTCGAAACTTCGGGGAAAAAACTTGAAAGAAGTCTCCAAATGCCTATTATTAGCATTAATAAAATTCTCACTGTCAGTTTGACCGCCGTACTGACTGTTAGTTATGCAGGTGTCTGACAACTCTCAGTAGCGTAGAGGGGGGGGGCAAGGGAGGGCACGTGCCTGAGGTGCTGGGTTTGGGGGCGCCGAAATGGGAGAATGAGAGAAAAAATAAGCACTTTTTTAGAAAAGCATAACGAAATTGATATAGGTCGTAAGGCATGAATATGTTCCAGATACTAATTAGAATCTGAATGCAGTTGTTTCTGTTGGCAAATTTACAGACTGTGATTTCTTTTCAGTCCATTTCGACAGATTTCTCTTTTTTATCCTGTTCCGTTGGCTACATGTCACATAAATTTCGGGTACTCAGTACACAGCTTTACAAAGTTGCGAACAGTCGTAATGCAGTTTCAAAAGTAAGAAAGATTCCATTATCTATGAGAGAGAAAAAGAAGTCATTCGGATTTAAATAAGGTTATTTAGACAGTTTACTTATTTTCAAGGGCGGTGATCCTGAGGGGATCGGGGGGGGGTATATCGCCCATGAAATGGGTGGAGGGGATATAATACACAGGCGCGGATCCAGAAATTTTGAGGGGGGGCCCAAGATGGAAAACCTCATGTGCACCGAAGGTGCACCACGAGCGCGAAGCGCGAGTCCCTACGCGTGGGGTCCAGGGGCCCGCGTTAGGGCCCCTGGCGGGGTCCAGGGGCGGAGCCCCGGTGGGGGTCCAGGGGGCGAAGCCCCCGAAAGCTCTCGCAATATTGCATTTTAAGAGCACAGAAATCGGCCCCAGTTCTTATGTCAGTGAGATTTTATACCTTTTCATGTTGCATGGAATTGATGTGTATGGCTCAGCATAAGTTACTATATGTACCTGCAGAAGTTACGGAGAATCTAATTCATCTTAAAACTTACACGCCAATAATATGAGCCCGTGTAGGTAACTCGAAATGATATTTGCATAATGAGTGTTTTATTTTCGTTATACGGTATTCGGGTATAGGACTTCAGATGAAACAATTGCGCGCGAAGCGCGCCGAAAATTTGAATTTACATTTAAAACCATTGCTATGACTAACGGGTGTCAATTCCCTTATATGTGTGTCTATCAATTAGAAGGTGGGTTCGATACTAAGTTTTCAGTTTTCATAAGAGGAGGGTGAAAAAATGAATATCAGTTGTTTTACATCCTTACAATGCTGACGTTTATCACGTTTATGCACACGAATAATTGGCTTATGGTAGAACCCCACCGATGAGTAATGCGAATACGTTTGGGACCTTATTGATAGTAAAAGGAGCAATTCAAGGCTAACAGTGCGCAGATCAAGCAAAAATCAAGAAATATTGAGAAGACTTTGCAAAAATCGTGAAAAATTACAAACGATTTAAATCCATCACTCAATAAAAACGTATCTCTTTCCGTGAGTGTAAACAATTGCGTGCGAAGCGCGCCGAAAATTTTCGGTATAGAGCCTCCCGGGAGCTGCTTTAATTGTACACTGAAAAGGAGACCAACAGGACTCTCACAACCTTACATCCGTATGGGAGGAGAGATGATATATCACCTTCTTTATGGACTTCTGAAGGGTATACCCTTCAGAAATCTATGACCGATGGTGCCGGCGGGAGTTGGTGATTGGGGGAACCGCAGATAACTGTTAAACCGTGCCTTTTTGAGCAGTGGGATTTTGTATACGCTATATACAAGAGTGGGAAAGCCTTTTCTTATTAGTTCATGAGAGTGCAATCCCAGGAAGGGGTTTACCCTCCCCTTTGAGAAAGTTTTGTTAATTTTAGGAGGCCTATATGCAAAATGGTGGTATCTTTGGGTCATTCTAATGTGATTGTATGTTTAGAAAATGTCCACAATTTAGTGAATTCAAACTTTTGTTGGGGTGAAAAAGGGGAGTACGAGACGGTGAACATATTGTCTTCAAACCTCCTTAAGTCCAAGGAAAAATCATGGGCGTGGATCCATCTCCAAAAGTGTGTGTGTTTGTGGGGGGGGGGACTTTTTCACATTTATGAATCGCCGTCCTGGTGGCGTGGAAGAAGCAGTTGGTGGTAGCCAGAATTTGCGTCACAGGGAGGCAATAAGTTTGTGATCTCCGGCATGGGGGAGGAGGTCTAAGGGAAATTTTTTTTAGAACTGAATGCCCTCAGATGCGATTTGGTGCAACAAATGTGTACAATTTTTAGGTTATTTTTCTTCTAAAAATTTCCTTTTCCTAGGCATAATTGCAGTCTGTTCCATCATTTTTGAAAAAGTGAGGGGGACTTTTTGACGATGTCCCCCCTTCCAAAAAAGTGAGGGGGACTCGTCCCCCGTCCCCCATGATCCACGCACATTGGAAAATTGTACACGCAATTATACCTGCGTGGAGTCCACAGAAACATTCTTGGACTATAATAAAATTTTTCCTTTACATTTTAAAAGGATATCCAAGGTTGACAGAGAACAGTATAGAGCCTCCCGGGAGCTCTAAATTAGTTACAGTATACAAAAGAGGGACCAATGGGATTCTCACTACCCGACATCCATATGGGAGGAGATATGATATATCACCTTCTTTTTAGGTATAGCAAGAGGGATGGTGGACAGGCAAAATTCATTTCAGAAAAGATTTTCGTCAGTATTGAACGTCGCGGTAAAATGTTTGGAAAATAAGCAACGGCAGTTACGTACTTTCAATCTTTCAAATCATTTGCTAGACTAGATTAGTCAAAGATCCCATAATGATGAGAGCCATACAGAGAAGGAGATGTACTTTTTAGAAAAATGTTGCATTGGAATAATTTCTTGCGTCATAGCTTTGTCAATGGTATATAAAATCGGGTGTAAACCCTGTCGTATGCGCGCGAAGCGCGCCGAAATTTTGGATAAAATATTAGTCCATGACAAAACCTGCATTTCAGAACCTGCATCGGACACTGTCACTTTCCCACCAACCTATGCTATTCAGAAACGAATCTTCTGACTGAGAATTCTTAAAAAGCTGTTTTGCTCCTTTGTTCCCCCGTGAGTAGTTTCCGAAAGCTATTGATAATAAGGACAACTCTGCACAAGGCTTGACGCTAGCGGAGCGTGCGAAAATTTGGAATTTGTCAAGAATTTCCAAAACTTATGATAGTTTGAGAACAGTTTGTGAAAGAAAATGGTTAGAACAAATAAACCAGTCATCAAAAATACATCTCACCCTCCACCTCCACAGAAATCTGTAGCTTAAACGACTTTTGGGACCATTTTAAAAATTTTCAAGAATCAATGGGGGAGGGGACACACGTCACCCATTGCCCACTGTGCCGACGCCACTGTCTGTAGCTTAAAAGCCTTTTGAGTTCATTTTAAAACTTTTCAGACAGTTTCGAAATCGAATAGGGTATGCACGCCGCTACTTTGCCTGCAACAGCTGGTGCCACTGTGCACAATAGCACGTCACCTGACAGCTTGTCTTCTGTATTCATTCTGCAAGGTCTGTATGGCGAAAACTTTGCCTCTCAATCCCACTAGATTACAAAAATTTTCACTCTTTAACACAAAATTGTTAATAAATTTCAGTGCAGCTAGCCGATCGAGCCCATACTACATATGTCACCATGTTTACTTATTTAGATCTTAAGTCAAGGATTTTTACTCAGCTATTCACCTGTTTTCGAACATTGTAGCGCTCCTTTCGTCGCCAACCACTTTGAAAGATACAGTATATAAAGAGATAAGCCAGCGATAGCTCCACCCAACCCCTACAGAAATATATACTTTGAATACGTTTTTAGACACTTTTATTCATTTTTGCTCTCAATTTTTCTTTCTCCTTTTCTTTTTTTTTTTCTTTTTCTTTTTTCTCCTTTCGTTTTTTTTTTTCGTGGCGAGGGGGGGGGCCCGGGCCCCCCAGGCCCCCCCTGGATCCGCGCCTGATAATACAACATATCCCCGAAAAATCTCTGAGCCAAGAATATTTTCATGCCTACATCTACACATTACCATGCATTTACAGCTCTATTCGGATGTATTTCTAGCCTAATATATTAAAAGATAGCTCGCTACGCACGATGATGTATAGACTGTAATGTTGCTGCTGTGCAAGGCTATAGGTATAGCTCCAATCATGGATGGCTTTGGTAGCTTGACTTAACTACTTTACTTCAAAACTGACTCACATTGGTATAGGAGTTAGTCTATTGCAGTGTCATTAATTCAAAGAGGATGTGAAATGACACCATAAAGCAACAATAGTTTACCGTATCTTACATAGCCCCAATTAAAAGACTACGATCCGTATTTTTCAAGACATTGTGAGTTCAGGCCTACCATAGCCTATGCTTTTACTTATACATTAAGGGTCCTTATCTCTCACCCCCAAACTTCCAGGAAAATATCCATTATTTTGTCTGAAATGTAGCCGTATAGAAGTATAGTCTGTGTGGCTGATAGTTTTTACAGCTACTGGCAACCCTTATCAAAATGTAATGGTTACTTCGGTGGTATAATTCAATTGTGAATTCCTCCAGTATACTAAAATGAACATTTTGGAATTAATAATCTAACATGCTCACAAAACTGAGAATTCCTAAACATATAATCAGTTCAAAGTTTTGCCAAATAAAGCAACATTTTGCATCGAAGACACCTCAGTCACATGAACAAAAATTTCTCAAAGGGAGGGCACACCCCTCCCCTTAAAGCCCTCTCCCAGTGGCGTCCAGTGACCGGGTCCATGCTTCTACATGTCACACATATTCCCCCAGGCGCGTAGCCAGGATTTTGTCATGGGAGGGGTTTGGATTGCCGGAAGACTATCTAAGCGGAGCGCCACCATCTGTTGGCGTGGAGCGCACAAGAAAATGTTTGGTTTACAAACCCTCCAGATGGCCGAAAACGGCACTTTCCGACTGTTCTAAGCTCCATGTGGATTGAATCGATAAAGAATATGTGGCACCCACTTCGAAATTCTCCCCGCGGCCCCCACTTCTTGGAGCACTTGGCAAATATTGAGTGGGGGGGGGGCTAAACATACCTTTAGCCCCTTCACTTTTTTCATTGAGGGGGCTGAGCCCCAAGCCCCCAGTTCCGCCGCCACTGATTGCAATGACTCAAGTCAAAGACGTGACTCGAGTCTGACTCGAGTGACGATTGCAAAGACTGCAAAGACTCGAGTCTGACTCGAGTTATTAACTTACATGAATCGACTCGACTCGAGTATCACTTACCAAGACTCGAGTCACGACACCATGTGACTCGAGGTAACTCGTGACTCGACATCAGGTGACTCAATTACAACACTGGATCTAGGGGGGAACAAATCGCAGGAGATCGCTATGATTTGGATAAATGGGGAAGCATAATAGGCTCACCAAGTGATTGAAACACACAAACAGCTAGGATATACTTAGAGAGGTATTATTTATTGATGGGCTGCAAAGCAGGGGCCTATCCCAGAAGTTTCAATATAGAGAGTGTAATGTTTTATTGACTGCTGTTCTGGGGAGGGGTCTAAGGGGGTTCCCCCTCCCTTTTTAGAAAATTTGACTTTTGAAAGACGGCTGAGATGCAGACGGTTCTATGTTGGACACATTTTGAAGCGTACTGAACCATTAGACTTCAAATATGGGGGTATGTCCCTTGCGCCCCGCCTGGATCCGTCAATGCTTAATGTAGCCTTCACATCGTACGATTGATGAACATACCTAAGTTAAATTAATAAAAAGGTAGACGGTGGCATTATCTGATACTACGTGGGCAGTCCCGTGTTTTAATTTTTTTAGATATTTTCTGCGTTCTTAACGGTCAATCGTCTTACAATTAGACAAGTAGCATCTCTGTGTTTTTAGATGAGATTGAAGACGGCAGGTTAACTAGACAAGCTCGTTTCAAAGAGGTCTAAATGACCGGCGAGCAAGGTCGTTGAGATCAAAAGAATGTGTAGGATAAACATGAGTCACGTGCTGTTTAATGATGGTATAATTGGTAATGAGCGATATGTCTGAATCAGTGCGTCTCCTTCTTTAGCAACTCCTGAGCAGACAAACTTTTCATCAGTCTACGGATGGAGCATTCCTTAAAATTTGGTACAAAAGCGCAACTGGGCCGCTCATCGCAAGGCCATAATGCTTCAATTTTCTATGAACATCGGAATGCTGTATATCCTTGTAAATGTCAGCAAAGAGCATTTATTGCCTCTGTAGGTTTACTATCTGTTACCAAAGACCCATTGGGTATGCTAGTTTTTTAAAGACCATATGCGGTAAAAACATTGCTGTATATGTCTCATCACTCTATTTCATAATTAAACAGGTGGGTGGTCATTTTGCAAACATTTTCACGTGCATGTCAAATCCCTGCGTATTAAGTTTTGGCACATGGAAGTGATAGGAACTCAATCTGCCATGTATGCCATGCGTTTTGTATCACATACCTACCTATAAAACTATTGCTCTACCCAGAGGTGGATCTAGGGTCTTTTTTGAGGGGGGGTCCAACAAAAAAGGTCACATTCATTTTTTTTTTAAAGTTTGGTTCTAATAAACGTCAGCGATTATACAATTTAGCCCATATTGACAAAGAAAGGATCAACCAAGAAATATACAAAAACTGGAATGATCTAAACATTGAAATTGCAAAGCGCGCGGAGCGCGTGAAAATTTTTTTGGGTAAGCCTACACTCATAAGAATTTGTATTTATTTAAAGCTTATACAGGACAATTGTCCCAGCAGTTGGGTCCTTTCGGGCATAACTTTCATTATAGGCCTACTTTTCTCCTCGAGTCAGTAGCCGTACCGCACGACAGACACAATTAAGAGAACATTGACCGAAATGATATTTACATAAATCCGTGTATTCTACTTGGAAGAGTTTGTACTAGCGTATTTAGCTAAAAGTATAACGGAACTGAGGAAGAGTGGACAAAGCGTACCGAAAATTTTGGGTTTTATCACAGAATTCACCCTTTTGAAAGCCAAAATAAGTAAACCGACCATGGGTCAGCGGCGTAGGAAGATGTTTGACATGGGGGCAGACCAGACGCGATTTCTCGACCTTGACCCACCTTCCCACACCAAAACATCATAGTGAGAAGGGGACATGAAGGAGCCTAACTATCCCATGCCATTGCAGGGCATATTTTGCAAAGGGTCACTGAATACTCCAAAAACCGAGTTGCGCACTGATAGTGTACTTTAGAATCTGAATTGTGAAACTGTAAAGCGCGCTGTAAAGTATTATTTAGTGCAGATTTTGTCTCAAAAAAAAATACTTCCTAGTCTTAGTTTTATAGCTGGTAGGGTCTTAGTTTTATAGCTAGTAGGGTCTTAGTTTTATAGCTAGTAGGGTCTTAGTTTTATAGGTCTTAGTTTTATAGCTAGTAGGGTCTTAGTTTTATAGGTCTTAGTTTTATAGCTGGTAGGGTCTTAGTTTTATAGGTCTTAGTTTTATAGCTGGTAGGGTCTTAGTTTTATAGGTCTTAGTTTTATAGCTGGTAGGGTCTTAGTTTTATAGGTCTTAGTTTTATAGCTGGTGGGGTCTTAGTTTTATAGTTAGGTCTTAGTTTTATAGCTAGTAGGGTCTTAGTTTTATAGTTAGGTCTTAGTTTTATAGCTGGTAGGGTCTTAGTTTTATAGGTCTTAGTTTTATAGCTGGTGGGGTCTTAGTTTTATAGGTCTTAGTTTTATAGATGGTAGGGTCTTAGTTTTATAGGTCTTAGTTTTATAGCTGGTGGGGTCTTAGTTTTATAGTTAGGTCTTAGTTTTATAGCTAGTAGGGTCTTAGTTTTATAGGTCTTAGGTCTTAGGTCTTTGTTTTATAGACACCCGAATAATGATCATCTGTCCAACACTAGTTAATATAGGGATATTCACAGTGACCACTGCAAGCAGGTCATTTTTCAAAACAAGTTTGCTTGACTTTAGTTTATAGCACTGCATGCACCCTCATGACATAAATTTCACAAACCACATGTCATTTCAATGGCACAGTAGTTTAAATGAGTTTCTAGCTTCTCTTTTGTTTTGACAAAAGTTCTTTAACTATTTTTTCATTCATTTTTTCTATTTTTGGAAACCTCACTCCCATCTGCAACCAATTCTTTTCTTTTACTTCCTCCATCCATTCTGATATTTGAAAAACATTTCAGAAGGTTTAATAACTTCAAATGTCAATTCTGATTTCAAAGGCAAAATATAAAAATTTCAATTCACCGGAAATAAAGATGCAATGAATACGTCTATTGGGCATTTTTTGCAAAATGAAATACAATCAAAAGTAATGTGAGTTATGGATTATCTTTCACCAAATGTACCAACCATATACCTGTAGTGAAGTCATATTTGACATTAACACATAACTTTCAAAGTCCCACAAATCACATACTCTGTTGGAGTACTACTGAGCACAGATTGATGGGATAACCTTTCTTTCATTTTTCCTTCAAATTTTATTTCCATGATGACTTTTCCACCCACACATAAAATGCCGACTGCTGGTAACACGATTATCTTGTCTGCCATGGATGGGCTAGTGAACAAATCAAATTTTACATTTTGTGAAAAATTTGAAGTAAATGAATCCACTTCTATACATTTATGAATTGATTAGAAAATTTTTTTCAGTGCAACAAAACTTTTAAAGCCTAAGACTATGATGATGTTCTGACTTGTGTCCCAGTTTTCCTTGACTAAAGGTCTCAGATGATGGTCAGACTTGCATCCCATTTTTTGTTGACTAAGTCTCCTTTTACATAATGGTTTCAGGGAGGTGGTATAAGTGCTAGCTGGAGACAGATCGAAATTTTTTTAATTTATTCTAATCCAATTTGATCCACTTCAGCACATGGAGAACATCCTGTAATCAGGGATCATTGCATTTAATGGTACTGAACTCTTTTGTGTGGTGGCTAGGCAACCTCATCCTTGCCAAATCCATCCTAACAAAGGGACTTGACAGGCAACAAAACTTTGATGTCTAAGTACTTGCCTACAGTCAGGACAGGAGCAAAGCAATGTACTTGAATACAAAATGAATACTGCCAATTAACAAATAAGATGAATATGCCAATTAACAAATAAGATGAATACTATTCAATACGAATATTTTTCTATACAAATAAGCAAAAAGGGCACGAAGTATAAATTTTAGTGACTGATTTTGAACAATTCTTGCATTGGCTTGTAAGTTGTACAATGCTAACTGTTGTTGAGCATGTGACTAAGACAACATCTGGTAATTGTCAAAAGGGTCGAAAAGTGTATAAACTCTCAAATTAGTTCGCAACTCAAATGACTGGCAATGGTAAAGGAATGAGTAAAATGTTCTGACATGCTCCTTAAGATACAGACGACGTGTTCTTGTGATACTGTGACCCTGCTTATTTGTTAAGAACAATTAAAGGGAAAATGCAGTCACTTCAAACTGAACTAGTATAATCGAGTATCCTAATTCATGAATGGTTCCTTTAATCATGTGACTACAATTTTGTGACTGAATTTTTAAATTTATGCAAAACAGCCCCTTGTTTACCTAGAGAATATCACCTTTTTGTTCTGGAACATTATGAAAGATACTTGTGACAGAAACGAGAGGAGACGTAACATTCAAGTCAAGTGTCTAAGTAGTAAGTTTGGGGTGACTGCCTATTCCCTTTAAGCTTATTGAAATTTCAAGAACAACATGAAAAGAGATAAAAGTGGGCACTGGGCAGCTAGTAGAGGGCAAAGGGATTTTCTCCAATGTATTTCCAGGTCCCTGGTACAATAACCAGGTCTCGTCTGATAACACCCTTTGCTATCTGTAGCTGTCCAGCAGTAGCGAGAAGCAAGGATCTGTCAGCCCACCCTGCCAGATTGCTGATTGTGGAGAAACAAATAGCTCTTGACTGAAGATAAAACTAGTAATCAAATATTTAGAGAAAAAATGAAAGACCAAATTTTGTTACAATAGTTCACTAAAACTTACCATAAAGAACACAATCAGGCAACTCTCTAGTCTTGTGCTTGCTTTGTACAATTTCAGTACTGTAAATTCTTGTGGAGTGACACAACTATACTCCTGACCAGGAACCTTGATTCTTAAGTGGAGTTGGGGATCCACCACAAATCAAGCAGATCTGCATTCCATCCACAATGTTGAACAGCTAACTTTCAAAGTTGTGATCACTCTTTTCAACATTATGTTAGGATCAGGATCAAATTTCAAGAAAATATTACTGCAAACTAAATCTTACCTTCTGGGGTGGGTACATCTTCTGCTGATCCTAGGTCACCTTTAAGTCTTCTCTTCTCATTTTGCAATCTTTCTGATTCTTGAGTGTAATACCTGAAATCTGCATCTGTCAGGGCTATGTCTCCTAAATAACCAACTGTGGGGGAATCAAACAAGATGAAAAATTTTCAGCATTCTAGACTGACTCAGCTAAAAAAAATCTGTTTTTCAAACCTCACCATTCTTTTGTCCTACTGGGATATAGCATGTTATGTAACCCACTACCTAAACCCATTTTTATTCCCACAAAAGGGCGCTCTTTTCAACTCAGGTTACAAACCTAACACTAACATTCATACTCCTTGTCTAGTGCTAAGATAGTGTACTTGCATCCTAATGGTTATACTGAAATGCAGGTTGTGAGGAAAAGTTTTTGTTGTACATTCATGTGCAATCACAAAGTGCAGAGAGTTAGATGAACTTTTCTGGATAAAGTTTCAGTCAAATCAACTGTCTTTAAATACTATAGCTCGGTATACACTTTAGATGTATTGCATGTCATTGGTATGGTCATAACTGTCCAGCCCTAGATATTTGTTTAAGACGAAAAGTTAAAGCTGCCCATTTTAGCGAGGCCAATTCCTCATTAACAAAGGGATTCATGATAGCATTGTCATTATCAAGATTTTAGCCTGAGAATCATCTGCAATCATTTACACAACATCTTTTTCTTTTTATGAAGGGATTTTCTTTGGGGGTGGGAGGCAGTGGATATGATTCCCAGACAGCCCCCCTCCCCCAACAAATTCCACCAGCTCAATTCTCCAGTGACAACCCACCAGGACAATTCTAACCCAAGACAATTTCCCCTGGACAATTACTACCCGAGACAAATCCAAATTTTCTGGAGAGGGAGGTTGTCTGAGGATAGTCCACCTCCATAGGAATTGTCTAGGGAGAACTGTCTGGGATGGGAACTATATGCCAGAGGGAATTGTCCAGGGGGAAATTGCAGGAACTGTGTGTGTGTGTGTGGGGGGGGGGGGGTTCAGTCATGGTGTATGATGCAGTCTTCATTTCAGAGCTACTTATGTTGGTATCAAATGAGTCAAAGTTTGTACCACTTTGGATCAAAGAAATCTACTATAAATGGTCCAAATTCCACAAAACCTCCTCCCAGGCTATGAATATGGGGATTTCCTGATCTGAAATCCTGACTAAAACTCTGATTATCACCACTTCAAATGAGGTTGCAAACTTGCAAACAAAGTTGCTTAAAATATTGAACTACATGGATATAAAGAATGCCGAGACAATCATCACTGAGTACGTTAGTAAACTGCTCACAAAGCAAGAACGAAAAAAAATGTGGTTCAATTCTTCTGTTTCTTCAAGAGAATAGGGAACTAAATAGCTGTGAAAACTACATTACTAATTTTATAATATGGTAATGCAAAATATATCTACCCTGTAAAGGTAAATGAAAGGGTGGCAGGTACTCCATTCACTATAACCAAACCTCACATTTAACTGTTTTTGTTACTTACCCAGTACCCACCCACTAATGCACTACCCCTTCTTTGCTTACCCATTTTTAAGTGACAGTGGCATGCCCCTGATTCCATATACTCACCTATGGCACCCAATCATATAATTAAGATACATGTGATGCACTATGGTACATTATTTCAGCCTGAATTGAGCTACAGATATTTTAAGTTTCTTGTTATGATAATTTATAAATATTGAGCCATCTTAACCCACCCTTTCATGTAGTTAAGTCATGTACCTAGGACTTTGGTATCAAAAGAAAACAAATTCTGCTCCTTTTGCTGAGAACTACAAACTGAATGTGTACAGTATGTCCTATATGGCTGACGTAAAACTGGTCCTGATTTGCCTTGATCATGATGCTTCACATATGTAAATCATTCAAGAACTTTGAAACATGCATGTATCCAATCAAGCCATTACAGGATGGTTGGAGAAGGCATTTATGGGAGTGAAGACCCCTTCTATAAATTGATCCCTTTGTAACAGCAGTACTTTTAGTAGAGTAAGTTAAATCATTCCATATGTCTATGGTATGTTTTATGGTGACTTTTCTTGGAAAAAATTAGGAGAATGAAAAAGAAAAATTGCTTTTAAGTATATCACTCAGTTAGTCTATGCAATACATACTAAGTCTGAAGTAAAATTTGACTTTTAAAGGCTGGGAGTTCAGCTGGAAACTCCCTGATGTTACAAAGCAGCAAGCTTGCAATGTGTGCACAAAGTTATGAGTATGATTCAAGTATCTCAGTTGTAGCCGGGGGGGGCATCCCCCCAGAAAAAATTCCCCCTAGAAAGTTTTTGATACCATTGCCTTTGTACACTATAACTCATCTCACACACAACTGAAAAATATGCTCCCCCTGCCCCCAGAGGCCATCTTACCCCTCTTCAGTACCTTGTCTGGCTACAGGCCTGATTGTAAGCATGAGGACACAGAATTTTGTAAAAAATTCGTAAATTTTGCATTCCTGTAGCACCTATAACTGTAAAAATGTGTAAGTATGAATACAAGTACAAATCCATTCTCAAGAATATTGCACAAATGAAAGTTCCAAACTATGAGTACAAGTCTGTACTCACTAAAAGTCTGTAAAGCAGTGAGTATTTGTGACATATGAAGTCACATCTAGTGCCTCAATGAAGAAAGAACTATGAAACATCTTCCAGAACTGGTAGTCCCATGCATTATACTTTTGTGCACAAGAAATATAGGATTATGAAATCTACAACTGAAATAATAAAAAGTTTAGTCATGTGTTTTTTTCATCAGGATATTCCAAAAGGACTTGAAGCAAGTCTGTAACATAGTAACAGCACCAATGTATTCTTTGATTTCTTGAATAAATTTTTTAATTTATAGAAATTCTGCAGTGGCTCTTCATATTCTGCAGTTAACCATTTCAAAAACACACAATTTGGAAAGTGCCTTCATAATTCTGGCTGGATCAAACAAAAATAATTGAGACAGATTACAAAATATTACCAAGAAAATGTCCAATTTGTTGTTTTACAACATCACAATACATTCAGTTTGTATTTTTTTAAAATGGCAGCCTGATGGTGCAACAAATAAGTAGCCACACCTTGAGAACAGAACCCCTGTTACTGTAACTTGTTCAAAATATATTGTAACTTTATGTCGGTTGTGAAACTACTTAGAAGGTAAGGTTTGCCCCCCACCCCTCCTTGAAGTCCATCTATCATACATACACCCCTTAAAGGTATTTTACGTCTCCAGTTGACAAAGTTACTGGTCAGCAATGTTATTAAATGGTCTTTGAAGGCATTGGTTACTGACTTAATGTTGTTTTCAAAAACCTCAGTTTCAGGAAGAGGAAACTGCATTTCACTACCTTATCCTTATCTTATCACACTTTGTAAATGGACAGGCTAAATACACAGTAAGTACTCAGAATGATAACATAAGGGTTATTTTTCATTTCATAGTTTCATACAGACATACAGTACACATTCTGTAGAGTCTGAAACTTTCAACTTGCTACCTCAGTTTTGAAGAAAAAACTTTGGGGTGACAAAAACAAACTGTCAAACTTTGACCTACATCAAGAAAAATAAACAGTTGTAACACACTGACTACATAAAATGTGAATTTCAGTTACCATACTTTTCAAAAAGTTAATCAAGTTATTCAAGCACAATATTTATTATTTTCCTTGGATGATATACAGCAATACTTGATCAACCAGTAAGCAACAATGCATTGAGGTTTCGATGAACTCATTTCTGATGACCCTAGATGACATTTGACCTTCACCGCAAGCAACAGAGTTAGAGTTAGAGTTAGATGAGGTTTTATGGCTCAGTTTCTAACCAATTGGTGTAAGTTGGGCCAGTCACAGCCTTTTTTCCAGTTGTGGCTCACTGGCTTATTATGCATGTATATGATAAGTAAGAAGAGAATCCATGCTCCTATCTCATGATATCCTGTTAACAAGGTTTCAGAGTTTGACCTCTGGTGACTTCAGATGACCTCCACCAAAATCAAGAGGACTCTTTCTCTTTATAATAAAATGCATCGATGAAGAGTTTCCATGCTTCCTGTCTGGAGATATAGGTGTTAAAAACTTTTTCAGTGTTTGACCTCCGATGACCTCTGATAACCTTTGACCTCCACCAAGAGCAATCCAGTCCTTCCTCTTGATAAAATGCATCCACATGCTAAGTGTGGAGAGTATCTATGCTTCCTATCTGGAGATATCATTTTAACAAGGTTTCAAAGTTTGACCTCTGGGAACTTCAGGTGACCTTTGACCTCCACCAAAAACAATAGGGTTAAAACTTATTCCTCTTTATAAAAAGCATATAAATGCTACGTATGATGAGTTTCCATGCTTCCTATCTGGAGATAGTGTTAACAAGGCTTCAGAGTTTGACCTTTGAAGACACATTGTGACCTTTGACCTCCACCAAAAATGACACAGTCCTTCCTACTGATAAAATGCATGTTCACATTTAAGTATGGGTGAGTATCCATGCTTCTTATTTGTAGAAATCTTGTTCACAAAGTTTTAAGATTTTGAGCTCTGGTGATCTCAGATGACCTTTGACCTTCACCAAAAACAATAGGGTTATTCCTCTCAATATGGGGCATCCACACACTTCATAGCCTATGAGAACTGAGGGAGTTTCTCTTTGTGAGATATTGTGTTAAGGAGCTAAAGGTCACAAACACGCACATGAACACACACCCACACACACCTCATCCTGACTGCATCTGGTTTCTCTTTCATGGAAACGAAAAGCAAGTGTGAGCACCTTTTGATCCAGACAAGGAGCAGAAGAACCTAACTTATTGGTTACAAGCATTGTCAAATTGTGTATTGCCTGAAAAACTTTGAATGCATCTGACAAGTGACAGTGAGCCTTATGTTCAACTTTGGCCCTTCAAGCCTGAGGGTGCTTTGGGCTTCTATATTCCTCCCTAGTGCAGACTGTAAAGAATTTTTACATATCCCAGCTCCAATTACCTGGAATATCTCACTTCAGGTATTCAATACCAAACCTGGTCGATCAACTTTCTGGCACACATTTCACCTGCTAATAGGACTTACACTTTGACCTGTTTTTAAAGCTGTTATTTCATGACAAAATTTGGCCTCCTCTTTGCCTTTTCTGCAGAGCACTCTTTGCTACAGGCATGTGTATGACTTGTAATAAACATATACATACAATATAACTGCATGGCTCCCATAGCACATGAATGCATTTTACATGTTAGTATAGGCATACTGAAATACATACATACATACATACAATACACAGACTGTACTCTGAAGTGACATCAGTCACCATGAAGATTTTCATCAAAAGTGGCTTTATCAATCATTTTCTGGAGACTGATGACTTTGTACAGTTTAGGTACTGGCTACATGTGAGATGCACATGTGCATTGTATAATGTGTAAGATCAAGGAATCAAACCTGATTATTGTATTCACCTCAGTTCAAGTGTGAAGTGTACCAAGAAGTTCATGGATTTAGTTTGGTAAGGAAATATTGCCGGCATTTTCAGAGTTTTAGAACTTCCCTCCATTATACATCCTGTTAGCTTGCATTTCAGTTTCCTTCCAGGCAATTAACAGTTTTACCCCAGTGTTACTCAGTATGTGACTAGATTGTGTCACAGTTTTAACTTGGATAACACTAGAGTTTGCTCAGCGCTTGCAATGCTGAAACCACAAATCTTACACTCTTGGCTGAACTTGCTGATTATGTAACAGGTTTTGTCCACAAAGTATTTGGCTGTGTTCCCACTTGATTTCCCGAAGCTGATCCCCCAAGCTCAGTCAACTGGAAAATTTTGTGGCCAACCGCAAGAGCATTCCCATTTGATCCCCTGCCCAAGATCTAGTCGCCTCCTGCGGTTCAAGCGACAGGAAGTTGCGTGTTTGAAATTATGTTTACAGGTCATGTTTGTTTACCCACGTTTGTGTGGCAAAGGATATGAGACAACGGGCAAGCTGTGCTACAATAGTACAGTCTGCAGAAGTTTGTCATCCGTTTGCTTTGATCTTGAGTCACCTTGATCCCCCGTTGTGTTCCCACTTGTTTTTTGATCGCCTGCACGCGGTCTGATCCTTCCCGATGGAGTGATCAAACTCTCGAGATCTGATCCGGGGAACGAGAGCGTTCCCACTTGCAAATTGATCCCCTGCACGGAGTCAGATCCGGATCTGATCCCCTGCTCGTACTCAAGTGGGAACACACTCTTTAAAGGCTGTGCTACCTAAGCTCTGTTGACATATTTTCATTTCTTTTTCACAAATGCTGTCCAGAGAAATATGGTAATAGTATTTACACTTGAGAGACAAAATCCCCACATGGCAGAGTGGACAAACTAACAAACTAATTGCCTGACTAGCACCACAATCTGCAAAAACCCTAATGGACTTGAACAAGTAATGTAACAAGGAGTCTGACAGATAGTGTAGGGCATATGGTCTGCAAGCCAGTCAGTGGAGGGGTATATTCATCACTCCTTAAATATGATTCCAAATGGAGGCTGTTCTAATCCAAAGGCAAAAGTGGATTCAGTGGGTCAACCACTTAATTGCTTCTAAGTTCCTTCATACTGCAGTTAAATGGTGTTTAAAAGGCTATTCACTGATGTAAGTTCAAAACATTAGGCACTGTACCACAAAAGTATCCTCCTCTACAGGAATGTAGGCCAGGATACTGACAATTATATTTCTTCAGTAGAAAATGAAAGGCAGACAACTACAGTAGTGCTCCACTGATTGCACCATAATTGGTAATTACTGATTACCAATTCTTCAATTACACAATCGAGCCGATGCCGATAACCGGTCACCGATCATTAATATGTATAGGGAGGTCATGTTTACTCACCGTCTATCGGGTATCTCTAGCATTGTACATGCATCGTAATGACAACCATCACACTGGAGTCACAATATTAGGAACAGTTCCATACTCTCCATGAACAAGACAACTAGTGTTTGAATCATTACACCATAATCCGTAATTACCGATTACCGATTATTCAATTACACAATCAGGCCAATGCCGATTACAGAACACCAATTATTAACATGTATATAAGGACTCACCGTCTATCACATATCTCTAGCACTGTACATGCACTGTAATGACAACCTTCACATTGGAGTCACAATATCAGGAACAGTTCCGTATGCTCCATGAACAAAAAATTGGCTTTTTTGTAGGATTACCTCTCGAAATACTGAGATAAAGATCAACCACAAATACTTGTTTGCCTACAATATCACAGCCTAATGTTAGACAAAGAGTCTGTCGGCCTACATAAGGCTCTGTCTAGTTTTCATCCACTGATAACATCAGAAGATTCTGTGTCAATGTTCTGTACTGGATTGTAATAGTGCAATGTAGTAGCCTCTCCACCCAGTTCTGGGCAAAAATATGTAAACTACCTTCGCACTTTAGGGCCACTAAAAATTCCACTCAATTTACTTGATGTATGCATCTCATGGTTCCTTAATGATAAGAATATATGTATTTTGTAAAGCATCTTGCCCAAAACTTATGTCTTATTTTAAAAGAGTATCCAAATGGAACGTGAAACTAATTCAGACTTTGACAAATTCTTTTTTCACCACTTGTCCATCGGGCAAGCTGTTCTCTACTTGTCCGCATGAATATGTTACTTGTCCACTTTTAATATGCCTTTAAACTCCTTTGTGGAGGAGACTTCGTAAGGACTTGCCTGGCTGGCTATGAGATTGAACAATGCACTTGCCCAAGTAACTTTTTGCTTGTCCCAGACTGTCGGGCGGGGGATTTGTTGAAGCCTGACTAATTCCCAATAAACTCCCGTTATTAAAAACTGTGTTGCCATTGATGTGTGAATTGAACACAAGGCGTCACAGGCTTCCCTTCCTTCATCAGTTAGGAGCACAGAGTTGTTCATGACCAATATGCTACCTAAAAGGACTGGCAATAGACCATTTTCCAAATAACAATTACAAAGGATTGTGGGATAGAGTTTGCTATGCGTCATTTTTGTCAGTGGCATATTACTGTGGCGAAAAACGACGCATACCAAACTCTATCCCACAATTCTTTGTAATTGCTATTTGGAAAAGGGTCTATGCACTAGCCTTGCATTATGTATAACACACTGTACTCTGTGTTCTTTTGTAGGTGAACTTCAACTTCACAAGAAACTTTCTCAAGTTCATTCCGTTATTCCTTATATAGGCAATTGCCTGTGCCCATGTGCATATCATAGATAATCAAGAATGTAACAAAAGGAATGTGGGAAGTCGCATAACTTCTGCAGGATAATGAGCCTCAAGTTTCCATGCTTCTAGTTGCTGAAGTACCTGTTCCAAATGGTTAGCACTGAAACATTAAAAAAACATACCGCAAAGTCATTGTCTTCCTGTAGCACAATTTGTATGCAGATTTGTAGTATGGTCCATTGCATGCACGCCTTGTAGATAATGTGAGCCCTTTGATGCACATGAACTTTGCTGCACTAGAAGTTACAGCAACAATTACGACCGATCATGGTTGCTATCATTTGGAGAGCTTTAAATTTTGCAAGTTTTGTGGGTATCGATGCTGATATTTTGGGCAGGACCTTAAAACAATGTATGTTTTTGGTAATTATATTTTTTTGCAGAAACTCTGAAGTGTATTTTAGCCCTCGTTTCCAGTTTTCAAATAATCGGTGATGGTAATCCGTTGAATAACAAAATTTTACCAATGCCAATTATTTACGGATTGTGTGATAATCAGCCCCATGCCGATTATCTAACAGATGATCGGTCCAACACTAGAGACAACCTTCTGGAGAACTGACAAAGGGGACCAGTCCCCACCTTTGCCACCTTGACAAAAACCAGTGTTCGATTTTAAGGGTAGTCCTGTCGCCCAAGACAACCAGGAATTCTGCAGGACTACCAGATTTTGCAAAAACAGGTGTGTAATGTTGTCCGTCGGGACAACCAAATCTTTTTAGGAAAGTGATGTGATGTTTACATTTAGAAACTCAATGAATTGCATGCGCAAGCAAGGAACTTTAAAAATTGCATCAAAAGATTTGAAGCAAAGTGCGGTGATTATGCACGTTCACCGCAACTTCCCAAACAGTCACTTTATCGAAATGTGCATAGCACTATCAAGCCAAAATATGTGCCCCGTACAAACTCAACTAGTAGGCTACTAGGCCTGCACTGTACACAGGGAAGCTGAATTCCTTCGTGCAAGCTCTAAATTCGTAGTGGTGGTGTTGTAACACCAGTGCTTTCAATTTAGAGATGTTTGATTTATTAACACGCAATGCGAACATCATAACATTAACTATGTCCATAATGTACACTAATGCATGCCAAGAGGCAGCACTCTTATACAGTAAATATCTGTTTTTGTTTTTTTTTCAAGTTGGGGTGGGAGGGTGGTTGTCTAAAAGTGAAAGCCACTTCAATTTCATGGTTGCGAACTTGGGAAAATGGTTACACTTGGGACTACCTTATTTTGAGCAGGACAACCAAATTTTACAATGTGGTAGCCCTTCGGACAACCATTGCTAATTCCTTAAAATCGAACACTGAAAACCCTGCAAGTTATCACACTTAGAACAATCAGAACATATGAAAATTTTGTATAATCTGCATTATAAGGCTATGATGGAGAGTACAACAGAACAACCTATAGCACTGGTCATGAGATAAAGGTTAGTTTTTCCTTCGGCTAACCCAGTGATTCTCAAATTATCTGACGGTCTATGCCAAATGCAAATGCAATTTTGAGTTTGTGGGCTGAAGGGGAGGATTCGGGACTTAGAGAGTGGGCACTCGTAATTAACAGGTCCAACAGCTGTCTTTATGGGGGAGTACTATGGCCAATATACCATAAGGTGGTTCCTTAAAGAGGGTAATGTACCTGACCTCAGCCCCACCATCAGAATATGGCTTTCTAAATTTTTTTCTTTTACTTATTTAAAACTTTTTTTAAAGGAGGGTAACTCTGTAAGCTTAGGCTTATCTTCCTCGAGGCCCTCACAAGGTAAGACAAAAATTTACATACATAAAAACGAGAATAAAAAATAAAGCCAGCTGATTAACAATAAAAATACTCAAAGTGAAGAAGTACAAAGAAAAAATAAAACCATGATGAAACTTGAATAAAAATAAATAAAATTCTACAGGCAACTCTTAAATGAATATATAAAGGATATAAACAAACACAAAGTTAAACTGATAAAACACATACATTACAAATGAAACTTAAGGCTGAGGGAATGAAAGTCATAGAATATCGTCTGGGTGATTTTAGAAAACACATGAGTCTTTTTTTCATTATTCATTATTTGTTATTTTGCAACACTGGTCAATATGCAAAATGACTGACTACGACATGGTACATACGCAATTAAAAAAAAAAAGTTACATTCGCAGACTTAAAGCTACTGAAACGATGTACACGGCTCAGAATGGTTTTGAGCTGTGTATTTATGAGGTGTATATAATGACAACAGTTGAAGTTTTTATTTTTAGAAAGCATTTTAATTGCGAATTCTGATGAAATTCCAAACAAAATAAAACAGATTGTTTTCAAATAATGAAAATTTTTGGCGGCATGTTTCAGCGCATGTGGGCGGTGGATGGTATTCTGTGACTTTCATTCCCTCGGCCTAAGTAAAAATTTAAACTTATTGAAAAACACAGCTTTCCAAATGCCTAAGATTGAAGGAATTTGCACTCTAAAACACACAAATTTAACTCTACACAAAGCACAGTTAACCTAATCAGCTCACGTGTTCCCCAGATTGGAAAGTATGGCACTTTTCACCGAGATCTGGGGTGTGCACAAAAAAAAAGTGCAGTGTGCAACAAGGTGTCAAATGCACACTTGAAGTGTGAACACGAAAAGTCAAGTGTGAAATAAATACTTCAGAGAAATTCATACAAAACCCTTGAAAGTCTCCTTAACATCCTGAGTGGAAAGTATGGGATTGATACCAGATCGTAAGTTCTAAATACGCCTCACTCCAGGGGTCTTGGCCGAGTGATGGCCAACACTGTATACATCATTCAATCAAGTCATCAGCACATCATGATCATGACTTGTGATCATCCACTGAATATGCCAAGTCAATATAACATATACCTAGGGTTATACGAGGCAATCGCCGTCTTTTTAAAAAATCAGGTGTGCACTGTGAATTTTCAAGTGTGCAATAAAAATCTAGAAAAAAATCTCAGATTTGCAATTGCCATACTTTCCATACTGGCCTGTGCCCACTTTTCTTTCTTACTGCATCTGATGATGTACGTCACACGTAACTGCATTGAATTACCTGCATGATTTTGGTAAAAGGACATTTTGACTGGAAAGTGGCTAGCCCACACTAGGCCTAGGCTACATATAGGGCCTAGGCTAGGCATATATGAAAAATCCCTGCCTAGACTTAAGTTAGTCCAAACATTTGACTTCTTGATGCTCTACAAAGGCCAGTTATGGTGTTCAATGTTCAATAGGGCCTCAGCATAAAGCCTTCGCGCCCAGGGCTATACAACCTACTGACGTACTGTTGACTTTTATGGCTAGTCAAGGTTATTCGATGATACAGTGGTAGGCCTACATTGGTTTACTGTAGCCACCTCTAACGTTAGGCCAGGGAGTTGTTACCGTAACAACTGGTTAGGCTGAGGTAAGTGAATTCAGTCAATTGTTTCCGGAGTGACTGTAGCCTGTAGCCTTGTTGTGGGCTACTAACGTTAGTACTGGACGTTTTTGCTTCTGATACTTCAACCAACTGTAGGCTAAGCACCTAACGTTAGTCCTAACTTGTTAGGTCAAACCTCAACTAACCGGAAACCAGGC
This sequence comes from Holothuria leucospilota, assembly GCA_029531755.1. Taxonomy (NCBI): domain Eukaryota; kingdom Metazoa; phylum Echinodermata; class Holothuroidea; order Aspidochirotida; family Holothuriidae; genus Holothuria; species Holothuria leucospilota. The sequence continues at coordinate 26,612,109 of CM055980.1, forward strand.
GATGTCAACTCCGAACACATGGCCTTGTTTGGCGTATTTGATGCTGCAAAAAGAGGTCAACGATAGCACACTTGTCACTAAAAAGTGTAAACTTTCGTAATTTCTGGTTTTGTACCCCGTATCACCTTAGCCTTACGCTACACTTGTTTCAGCAACGGACGGTACGGCAGCACATGCTTGTTGATGTTACAGTAGTTAAATGAGCGAATTTTGCAGACGATACGGAGGGTGCAATTGCATAACATGATTATTTTAGTTGTTCTTGCAAAGAAGTATTAATTACGGGGTTTCCCTGTTTGTTACTTCCAGTTCACCTACAGCCTAACAATGTAGCTGGTGCATGGAATTATTGAAATTTAGTTCAGCTGCGCTTTAAAAATTAGTTTAAATTAAGTGTATTCTAGTGTTGTGGCAAACGCACTAATGTCCTTAACTCGATGTCTCACCGTATCCGAAAGAAGAAGACGTAATTTCCCCGGGTTATTATGGGCCAACTTTCTTCTTTCACGCGGGGAACCCAGAATGCCTTGCAAAAGAGAATCAACATATCTCACTAGGGAACAACTTCGGTCCCATAGTAATTTTAACAGTCCTCTGTTTACATATATCTTTCATTTCTATACTTCAGTACTTGAAATCTCATGAGTTTTGTGTACGCATATCAAAGTATGTACCGACTAACCTTATAAAGTCAAACGGAGCGCCAGTTTTCAGTTTTCACGAAGTCACACTATCTGTGACCCGCTGGGGAGCAACTTATCAGGATTCAGAAGAGCCATAAAACAGAAAAGTGAAGCTTACCTGCATTGCAAGCTGAAGCAAGATTTTCTATCTCTGACGCACGTACTAAATAATTGTTATTCACGAGTCCCTGGTCGAATGCTCTTATAGTATCTAAGTTGAGCACGATTATCAATAAAGTGCATGGGAGCAAGCACGCTTTTGATAACCAAGAGTCTAGGTCCATGATGGAGGTTTATCTTCAGGACGGTTGTCCCCTGTGAAATCCTAGGTTGGTGCACAGAGATGCGGCGCGAGGTAGTTCTATGGCAGAATGCTATGACGTACACTTTCCTCGGGGCAAAATGATTGACTGGGTGATGTCGCCTCGGGTGTCTACTTCTGACAGGTGGATTTGCTTAGCGACCGTTGTATTGAAGCCGTATCGACGTGAAGGAATGTTGGCAATCTCACTGAAACGTTTTTGCAGGCTGATATTCAACCTACAATTTCCATAGGCTAATATGTTACCTTGTATCCTCCAACGTCAACCTGGTGGTTTTGTTTTGATCTATTACTGAATCAGCCTATCTTTGGGTGGCTCGATGGAATTGCTTTTCATGCACTCAACATCCTTTAGGGATACTGAACACTTCCACAGTCAAGGCTCGCGGATGGGTTTGACAACGCAGCTCATGTACTCACTGGTAACAATCAGACGACACGATTTCAAATGTCAACCACATATGAAAGTATCGTTACCTGATGAGGAATTGACGAGGATTTGCGGAAGCACTTTAGCTGTTGAATTGAGTCTGTTGAAGGTCGATCCGATAGCAGAACACGTTGCAGAAACTTCCAAGATTTGCCAGCAAGAAATGACATGGACTTGTGCCACAACATATATTCAGTAAAAAGAGTAACAAAACGCGGATCAAAGTGCCAAATTCATCTGGTCAAAATTGCCAGTTGGATATATTCCACCATCATTATCTCTGTCAAGGGGAGATTTTTATGAGTTACTACTCTTACCTAGATTAGCTGACAAGTCCCTTATTAGACTGAATTCAAATAACCTGGAAATATCAAGAACCCTCCACAAAAAGTCTTAACCTTTATCATTCGAGTGCCAAAACTTCCACCAATTGAGTACCCCGGCCGGCGATTGAACTGAAAACTGCCCGCTCACTCAACTTTTCTACGAAAAATTCACCTGGGATGAAAATTGTAAATACATAACAAATCAATGGTTACTCCACTAGAAGATTTTATCTGCTGAGTGGCTTTCAAGTTTTGATGTTTCTCGATCGATAGGAAGGGTGTTTATGACAACAGCCACTGAAATCACCGCTTAACTACCTGCCAACTGTGATGACAACTTCCCGTCGTTTCCTTACTTGTCATTTTGCGGCGAGTAACCTAACCGCTGAGCTGACGTTGCATTTCGTATCATTCAGCAAAGATGAGTCTGCGGAAAGGCAATGTTTGTTTTTACGAAAGTCGCTCATGAGCTGCGCAGGCAGTTTGTGGGTTAAAGAAGACCAGGTGGGGACGAACGGAAATCGCCAACGTAATTAACCGGAGTAGAGACTTTGTATGGATCCCTTCACACTGGCCTAACGTTCTCCGATGAGCTGAACGAAAAGTTTCGCAGGCTCTTCAGGCTACAAGATGCAATCGCCTTATCACCTTGCCGAGGTATTCTGTGTGGGCAGTTGTTACTTGCATGTCAAGTGTGCGCTTTCACACCTTTTCAATAAACCACTTAATTGCAACCGATTGTCATGTGCGGTGAGGCCAAAGTATTGCTCATTGTGAGGACCGTTAAGAACGATCCAATCCGTTTAGTAGCAATAACGAACTTCTAGAAGTAAACACTCGAGTCCGAAGAGAGGGTATTTACTTGATCATTTTGACATTCATCACCGCAATTGGGTAATTGATGAGGGGAGTCCGATTCTTGCTTAAAGAATAAAAGGTAGCGCAATCCACCTTACACTGAGTACCCCAAACTATGGGCCTGCAATTAAAAGAGAGATTTACGGCAATAGATTCCTGTCGTGCAGGTGTTTCTTCCTCGAAGTGTTTGCCCCGAATTTTGTAATTGTTTTAAGAAATCGGGCCGTTTGAATTCTTCTTGTCAAGAAATTGTCAATGAAACAGTAGTTTACATCCGTCGTTTACTTGTTTCTTTACGAGTAACTGAAACCGAAAGATTTATTCAAAGAAGAACTTGCACCTGGTTCCTGTAAAAGAAACGGAGCAATCGCGGGCCACCTCGTAGGCGAACAGGATTGAAAAAACTTCACAGGGTATAGCGCATCACCAATTATTCCTCACCTGCCATGGTCCGTTTCGCTGCCTCTGTACCCTCGCAAAAGTTTGCAACAGGGTTCAAGCTACGCCTCATGATATGAAAGCCCACAATGAGGCACAATTTGTGTCGGCCTATATTTTGAGCTAAGAGAGCTTGTATAATGAGTGGCGGTTCCGACTTTTCACTTCATTGAAAATGAAGTGAACCTGCTTTAAGGTTAACATTGACAAGTTCTTCCATAACTGTGGTAGAATCTAATTGTGCTGGGCTTGTTTGGTGTTGGTTGGTTGTTTGTTTTCAGTTAAGGTTGTATGGACTTCAGGGCATCTTATGGGGCCTTAGCCCTCCTTTGCCCTTTAACCTGTTATGTTATGTTATGTTATGCTATGTTATGTTATATTTTGTAAAGCAGAAGGGTGTAATGTAAAAGGGACTGAAATATTTTCAATTTTCTTTAATTTTGCATAAACAGTAGTTCAGTTCCTTGCTGCCACATTCACATCACAAATTGAGCACATCACTTCAACAACACTGTGTCCCCCCTTTTTAGGGTTTTAAATTTGTGGGGTAACTCGTTCCGCGGGAAATTACATTGAATTAGTGGTTTTTTACCATGGGAAAGGGTTTACGACCTTTTTTATCGGTGAATCCCTGGGGTATAAATGACCCATGCAAGGTGTATACCCAAAGGCAGAGAAAAATATCCTTCCCCAAAGAAAATACAACGGTGCCCCTTTGTGAGAAAACTGTATCATAAGTTATGCAAATTCGTAAGCTGAAAATCATATTGTTCTAACCGTGACGTAGAGCAGGACGTAGTAAATTGTCTAACAGTGAAACGAACATCACTATAGCTGATCATGTGCAGTCCACACATTTTTTTGTAACATAGGCCTCCATGCTCCGCAAGAATGTAAGCGTTTATAACCACAGAGATCACGCGTGCCCCGGGGATAAGCGTACTCGCCGTTGAAAACCACCTGCAAAGGGCAACAGGATTGAAGAATGAAATGTGGCTGTGGACCCTGTGATTTGACGTCACGCCAAAGAAATGAGGGGCATTGTCTGTTCTCTGACGTCATAGTCATACCGTATCAGAAAGATCCTAACTTAGGAGTATTTCTCCTGATACCGTATGCATATGACGTCACAGAACAGAAAATGCGCACTCGGCTGAGGTAAGAACGTTTTTCCAGTGTCCCCTCGACTCTTTCAGTCTTTGGCGAAGAGCCGAAGGGCGAAAACCATACGTTACTCCCGAATGAGTTCTGCTCCCCAAAGGAGCTACGTCCCCAAGGGAAACCAATTAAAACTTAAAGGCAGTAGGCAGTCACCCCAAACAGAGTGAATGTGTCCTGTTACTCTAGTTTATGATTGGCCTATTCTGATCATGTGACAATATTTTTGTTAGTGAATTGGGAAATTCAAGGAGAATTTCTCCTTGCTTTCCATATTGTTTGTAATAGTTATGTTTAAAACATCTTCAGGGGTGCTTGTAATGCAATAAGAGGAGATTTGCAAGAGTTTGCTCATTTTTCAAAGAAAATTTTGGGGCGACTGCCTACTGCCTTTAACGTGACCAACCTTTTGACCAGTACTACACATGATCTTGGACAAAAGAGGGGACTTGGAAAAAGTAGGGTCTGTCATACCGGTTCCCGTTCTATACTGACTGAAAATAACAGATACAGTACTACACATGATCTTGGACAAAAGGCTGAGGTTAGCCCGCAGCTACTTTTTCCAAGTCCCCTCTACTCTTTGAAGATGTGCGGAAGAACGGAAACCAAACGTTACCCCCGAAGGAGTTCTGTCCCCCAGAAGCAACGTCCCCAGGGGACACTGAGACAACGTGACCAACCTCATGACCTTCAGACCTTTACATCATAGACCCTTTTCCAAACAACATTTACAAGGATTGTGGGATAGAGTTTTGGTATGCGTCGTTTTTGTTAAACAAAAAAAAAAAACAAAAACAAAAAACAAAAAAAAAGAAAAGAAAACGACTCGTACCAAAACTGTATCCCATAATGCTTTGTCATTGCTATTTGGAAAAAGGACTATGGGCATAGCCGGAATTACCTTCAGTGGGGGCCTGTAACCTATCATATGAGGGGTCCTATGATTATAATTTTTTAATGATATTATTTGTGGGTGGGACTAATACGTGAACACCATCTAAGTGGAGCGCCACCACCATCGACTGATTAGCGTCTAGCCTACTTAGAAATTTTTGGACAAAGTGCTGATGCCGGTAAATTACCAGAAATGCCACTTCCAGGCCTGTCAATTTGCATAAGACTATTCTACCTTTCATGATTAAGAAAACTTTAAACTCCCTAAGAGAGACAACTCAGACATATTATTTATTCCGTTAAGCAATTTGTGTAGGGGAGACATAGAACTTGACATATAACATCTGCTCTTTTATTTTTGTTATGTCTTAAATAAGAAATCAAAGGTAGTATATGCACATGACATTGGCATAGAAATCCATGAAAGATGGTTTTGAAAGTCCAAATTCATTTTCTTTGCATCAAGAAGGCCTATCTGTAGGTGGTACAATAATCGTTTCATCAATAACCACATACAGAAATGCGCTTGGACATTCTGATGTACGGAAGCATATGATATGTATCAAGAAAATCGATACCGAGAATTTGACCTTTAGGTGCAGGACCAGTTACCTGTAGTCATGCCAATGCAAAAACAAAAGTTTAAACTGAAATGTGTAACTATTCAAAATAAACAAAATACATTTACAATTCTGTCTCAGAGGTAAGAGGTTTGGCCAGAGGAGACAATAATGGTATCTAGAGGGACTTTATAGCAATAGATAGCTAATGCATCGACGGCACTGCTCCAACTGGTAGTACTTCTCAACCTTTTCCTTTTTAATTTAATTTCCTTTACTTAGTTGAAAACTTTTCCCCATTCTTTCCCTGAATATATTTACGAAATCTGAACATTTGTTGTTCTCAATCGTTCTCTTTCTCATACTACCTGACTAGAATGTATGCGAAAATTCATTTCACTCAATGTTTATGAAATTGTTCGGTGCGCATCCAACATTTTGAACAAAATGTTGCTGCAATGTGGTTAATGGCTCACTTCGTGAGAGTGAAGATAAAGGGCAAGTGGAGTCCGAAAGAGCCTGGACGCAGGTCTTCCCAGGAAAATGTTGTTGTTGTAAAACGCTGTCTGATGCAAATGTATCTTGACTACTTATGATTAACAGCTGGCAAGGATTGATGATGCATGCGGTAAAGCTTGAGGAAGGAGGGGAGTTTGCTGGATTATTGCGAGATTTTACAGGGCCAAGTCCCACAGAGAGTGAGAATGGGAGTAGTACTCCGGATGGAACCGTACGAATCGCACGGAAACTGAATTGCATTTTTTAAGAAATTTATAGTGACAAAGGTGACAGAAAAATAAGACAAAATACCCTCAAGGACGATTACCCTGCCCCCTATGCTACGTGTCTGCCCCATGTTCAGAAATGGAACTTCTCGTGACTTACAAATAACGTCTAAACATTATCTTGGAATCTCGGAAATTAAAACAGATCGGTTCGAAAAAAAATGGCTTTAAACATTTCGCGGGAGGGGCACTAACACTGCCCCCTGCGTGCGGCCATGAGTATAACTATATGACTGTGGGTTCTCTCCTGAAATTAAAGACTGTCAGTCGTGAATTTCTTGCTCATGCAGATTAAGGTACGTAAAATGCATTGCATCTGTTCATGGTACTGCTAATTATTTTAAATTGTCAAGCGACTAGCAATTAACCTGAAGGTCATGTGCAGGCCAATTTGAACAAAACAAAAAAGTCAAGGCAATTCAGCGATGGGAATTAAGGACTCCTTACACCATCAATCACACCAATCCACATTCCTCCTCAGTTGACCCAAGGTTTCTGTGGCCTGACTAAGAAGCACTGTCCTAACCGAAGGGCCACCATAATTATCACTATAAGCGCCGAAGCGCCTGAATATTTTGGGCGAAACTATCTACTTCACTGTCGGATGAACCTTCCCTCTAGCTTAAAGGTCAAGAGCAGTCGCCCCAGACTTATTTTGAAGCAACAGCTAAATCTCACAATTGTCTTCTTATTTCTCTTCAAAGTATCTTTCATAGTATGTTAGGACTTTAATATTGCATATTCAAGGTAAACCAATCAGTTACTCCTTGTAAATTTCACATTTGAGGAGAAAAAATATTGTCACATGACTCTCAAGAGCCAATCATGAAACAGGACAGTCTACTACACTACTTCAAGTTGGGGTGACTGCATTTCCCCTTTAAGTGCAGATAATGATCACCTTTTGAGTATTTTGTTAATACGGCCTCAAAAATAACTTGGGCGATTCTGAGATCCTGTTAAATAAATTAAAAATGATAATAAAGTATATGAAAGAGAAGAAACGAACCTCTAGAACAGGCATGTATAACCACGTGTCAGTGTTAATACGATATCATACTCAACGACAATGCGTCGTAAGCCGTATGACACGCTTCATAGTAGCCTTATTGGTAAATAATATCAGTAACTTTAACGAAATTCCTGCCAGGTAACATTATAGATCAGAAAATGGAGACTAGAGCTTCAGAAGCTATATTTTGGTAAACAGAAAGGTAGGGATTTTTGTTTCAACTCAGAAGCAGATTTGAAAACTAGCTAAAAAGGTGACTCGTTTGTGAAAATTTTCGGGGGCCCCCCTGAAAGCCAAACTATGGGGGGGGGGGGGCTAACCTATAGGTTACCTCGATTACTGGGTAAATCCGGCTATGTCTATGGGACTGTCATGCGTGGCCCCGTTCTAGACTGGCTAAAAAGAACAGACACTACACATGAT
>CM055980.1:26622500-26627500 GCA_029531755.1 Holothuria leucospilota
AACCAAGTTTTTTATTTGTGTTATTTATACCATGGCCTAATAAACGTCGAGATACTGGAGAGGGTGAGGAGGGGGTGGGATTATCGTTTTTAGCCGAGAAAAGTCTTTTGGATCTTTTCTTGGGACCGAATTTCCGGTGTTTTTCATGTAGGCTATAATCTGCCTGAGACATGATTGTCTTCGAGCTAACCTCAGGCGCTCTTCGCCCGACTCCTACACTCATATGTTTTAACTTATATGATTCCATGGAAATTTCCCTCCCTGTGCTTCTTTAATAAATTATGTATTAATTAGTAAGTTGTTATTGTTTTATGGCTTTGACTTTCCGATTTACATTAACTTCAAATTTCTGTTTTTAATTTTTCAATTTTTTGTTTATTATAGGGCCTCGTGGAAGTTACTACCATAAAAATTAAAATAATTTAAAGGCAATAAATCATAATTAAACACTCAAGGGTTTTTCTACTGCCACTGAGGGGATGTCGGGCTCAAGGTTGTGTCCCAGTAATTAGCCCCTGTTGCCCGCTGGGATGATTCATCAGCGTCCATATGGACTGTAGAGTTTTAACATCAGGCCTGTGGCCAGGCAAGGTACTCGGAGGGGGGGGGGAAGTAGCAGGGGGCAAAATATTTTCTTAGGGGCGAGACATACTAAAATACATCAAGGCCATGATCATTTTGAGTCTAGGGGGCGAAAAAAGTTTTCTATGGGAGCCGTCCCCGCCCCTTTGACCACGGGCTTGTTCCACACTATGGCCCGGCAGAAGAAGGCAACTGTCCGATGGTACATTACTTCTGCTACAAATTCTGGGCACTATAAAGAAGTTGAAACGCAATTATTTTTTTCAGTCGTAACACCTAATGCACCTTTACTATGACACCAAGTCACCGACACTGAACAATACTCTTGACAAACGGCAAAGCACTTTCATTTTATGAGGTCACTAATATATTCTCATGATGCAATCGTGTCTGTATAATCCATTGGGCTCCCAGCTAAAGATACGGTAATCTGTTCAATTCTCTACCATGTTTACACCGCCAGTAAACAGTCTTCAAGTTGATAAATTTAAAGGTGGGGAGGGTTTCCGGTTTTTGCCTGCCTCTATGCGACAAGAGGTATACATTTAGTATTTTTATGACAGTGATTATGTTTTTCCCTGCTTCTGTATTGGTAATGACTTGTCAATAAAACCGTATAATATCTGGACGACCACCCTATACGGAGCAGTGGTACAATCAGGTACATAATGTTAGTAACTGATATTATAGAAAGACGGAAGGTCCAGCTATCCAGTCTACTCTATGGCTGGCGGCCAGAAAGGGTCTACGAAAGAATCGTGAGCAAAAATCGTTAATGGACCTTAGGGACAAAGGTCACCTTGGGCAGAGGGTTGAACCATCAGTTCAACACGATCATCAAGCATCTTATAAATATTTGGGCCGTTGAGGATGCATACCGGGGATGGACATCGCTGGCGGATCTTAGCCTTATGTTGAGTGCTCGCTTCATCATTCTGTTGTCAGTGTATATTTCACCTTTCAGAGACCAGATGACAATCGGACAGTCGTATTAAAACTAGCCTGCGTAACGGCTCTGTGGCTGACAGTCTGCTTACTATCCGATAGAGAGATGGTTACTAAAAAAGCTGAACTAAAACGCTCCGCCGGTTATATTGAAACACGCACTGTAGGGTAAGGATTCTCAACCTATGCCAACTTTTGATAGTTGGACTTATTTCCGAGGATCACCTATTACCTCAAAAATGAAGTTAACTTATGTTTCTAACTTAATCAAACGCAAGAAAATCTTTCATCATTAAGCAACGCCTAGTATTTTATCTGCGTTGGATGAGATAAACTGTATTAAATTATAATGATAGAAATAAAGATATCCATTTTTCTTGCCGACTTCTCTTCCCACCAGACGGTGCTCCGCGGCCAGCGAGCGGTATGCCCACCGGTTGAGAAATGGTGCCGTAGAGGACATAGTCTTGTTCAAGACTCTAGTTCATTTCCCTCCACCACATATCCCACTACAGGGTCTCTAGAAGCATATAGAGACCCTATCCCACTATAGGGTCTCTAGAAGCATATGTACCAGTGCGCCCTCTAAAACTACTCTTGAACTCTCAGATCTACATATGCTTCAGAGCCAGATATGTGGTGGACGGAAATGAACTCGAGTCTTGACAAGACTATTGAGGACATGGAGCTCAAACGACGTTACGGAAAGGTTTGGACATGTCTATGAAGCTTGAGGGGGGGGGGGGAGGGGATTTGAGGGGAGTACCCCCAGCAAAAAAGTGACTTCAATTCAAAAACACTTGTTTTCTGGACAAACTTAAAGGGCAAGAGCAGTCGCCCTAAACTTTTTTTGAAGCAACAGTTAAATTCACAATTTTCTTCTTATTTCTCTTCAAAGTACATTCCGTAATATTTTAGGACTTCAATATTGTATGTTCAAGGTAAACCAATCAGTTACTTCTAGTAAATTTCACATTTTAGGAGAAAAAATATTGTCACATGACTCTCAAGAGCCAATCATGAAACGGGACAGTCTACTACACTACTTCAAGTTGGGGTGACTGCATTTCCCCTTTAAAGTAACGATTGTGTGCGAGTTAGGGAACTTTTGAGTGCAAGCACCCCCCCCCCCCCACCAATTTTTAGCAAGTGTCTTCCGTACCCATACTGGTCTGGAGTCTCATTCGCGGGGCAAAGGCTACATATGCCACACAAAAAATGGTAGTGGGTATTAATAGCCTTGCATGTTCATTTTTAATGTTGTATCTTAACTTACTTAAGCACTGCACAGTAATATACTAATTACTTATGTTCTAATATTCATTGTAGAGGTGCAGTTCACTGTGATAACTAAAATACTGCGAGAGAAATAAGAAGCAAATAATTTTCCAGATGAAATTAACTGCGGACGAAACTGCAAATCTCCGCACTGTTGACGCACAACACCGTGTGAACCAAATGCACTTATGCTGCGTTGCTTATAAATTGCATAAAATATGTCATTCCTTTGCAATTAATCATCATACGTAAGGTTTAAAATATTCATTTATACTAGGGGTAAAATAGCACTTACTCTCAGCTCCAAACACAACTTCAAATGTTCCTCATTGGCTACCGTTACTCTCATACTTGAACGAATGACTTTGTGAAAGACACATGCCTACGTGCAGTACCTTACAAACCTAGGTTTTATACTTAGTCAATGTACTATTTCTAAAGCAAGGATGTTTAAACCAAATCAAACTGTGACCTTTATCTTTTTTCCTTAAATAACTTCCCTGACGTAAAGTCAGCGCATTTACGGGTGCCTTCTAACATGAAATGCAACATGGTCAAATTGTGACAATGGCACACTAAAGATGGCGCTATCCTGGTAGAGTATAGTGTATACCCATAAACGTACTTTTAAGTCAGAGCAGAGCCGTATATCCTAACTATAAAGCTCAATGTCATAGGGAAAGTGCCCCTTAGCTTGGCCTCTGTACCTTGCTTATATAGCTAGAGTTTGACATTAAGAGTTTATATACATGTCGTCACTCATAGGTGTAAATCCCGGGGAGCATATAGGGGTTATGACCCTCCCACTTTTTGGAGATGCTCCCAATGACTTTTACCTTTTCACAAAATTATGATTCAAGGGTCTTCTTGCCCCCCCCCCCCTCTACTCTTTCATACAAATCTCTGCAAATGTCATTACCACTCTCGTAAGTAACTCGTTGGATCACTAGTACTTTTTAAATGTTGTGGAAGTGCCTAATTATTAACTCTAAGAAATAGTTGTCAAAAAATAACACAAAATCCAGAAATTGCACTTCAGTATAAGAGTACTTAACAGCAGCGTCTGGTGTTAAGTTACTACCAGATCATGAAACGGATATTCTCATCATCACTTCTTTCAAGTCACATCCAGTGCTACTTTTATGAGAAAAATTTGAATCAGTTAGAGGTATTATTTTTGATTAGATGCATTTGAATATCAATTACTCTCATTAAAGGGGCTCATAGAGTTGGTATTGATTAATTTGTGACGAGTTTGAAGGAAATCATTGCATGACAATGTTTCTAATTAGGTTGTTACTCATGTATCACTTCCTATAGTTACCGAAAGTGTGAGAAATTGTAGTTCTTCTGGACAGGGGTTGCATATGATTAATGGTAAAAAATGTCTGGTCACGAATTTGTAATAAATGATTTTAATCATTAATTACACTATCATTGTCATTTTAGTTGTGTGTCAAATGTACAGGACCTCTTAGTTTGACCATTTACCATCAAGATGTGAGTAAATCGCAGCAGATGTGAAAAACATCATGAATTTTGTGAACCAACTCAATAAGCCGCTTTAAAACTTGATGGAACAGGGCTTTGGTTGTTTCCTTGTGAGATTCGTGAGAATCGAGAGATTTAAATCGAATGATTGAGACCCTCCGTCAGGCATCGATAGACTTCAAAGTAAATGGACCGACGCTTCACAGGGGGGGGGGGTCGGGCAGGGAGGTATACATGGCTTTAAGCTGGGCGGAAAGTGCGGAGAGTGGGCCAAGCACCACTCGTCCTTGTAAGTTTAAGTCCAACGGCAAAGGCATCGGAAGTTCTATTTTCATTGTGTGGACATATATAAGGACTTGAAATACCAATACCGTTCCATGAAACTGAGTGCGTGCTCAGCAGCCAATAATATCGCTATGATACCATTGGACAACAAACACATTGGACTAACAGCCAGTCGATATGAGCTGGGATATCCGAGAATTGCGAAAGCTGTAAAAGACGGTCGTTTAAAATAATGGTACCTGTCAAGTTCTGCTAATAATCACATCTAATAATCACAATCACTATACGCGCAGACAACTATGCATTCTTTCTTTACATAAATTGTCGTCAAATCAATTTCCTTGTGGAATTATGGAAATATCAACACTTTAGGGCAGGGTTGACGTCAGCTGGAGAGGGGGACAGGGGCCGTGGTCCGG